>JAFLJL010016796.1:7722-15222 GCA_018398815.1 Conus ventricosus
CTCTCTCTCTCTCTCCCCCTTTTCTCTCTCTCTCTCTTCCCCTCACAACAAACACCACAACACAAAACCCCACGTAGGGTATACCACCCAGATCGTTGTGTTCAAAAATATCTACATAAAAAGGTCCCCCTCTGCAGTAATGAACTGTTATCATTTTGATTGACATCAGTTTTTTTTTCTTCTTCTTTCCCGGGTTTTTTGGGGAAACTTTTGATAAGATGAAAATTTGGGGACTTTTTGGACGGGTTTGAAGCCAAAAAAAATTTAAAAGATGTCTAGTAATACTTTTGAAAGGGGGAAAAATTTTCCTGACTTTCCCCGGGGATGTTTTTTTTTTTTTTTTTTTTGCGTCCTTCAAATCGAATTTCAGGGGATGCTGGCTACTTTTTTAAAAGGGAAAAAAAAGGCTATTTTTTTTGTAAAAGCTGGGGTTTTGAAAAACTGAAAATTTGTGTCAGTTCCTTTTTGGGTTGATGTGTTTTTTCCGAAAGGAAGAAAAAAGCAAAAAGAAATTATTTTAACGGGGGTATGCATTTAATGTCAAATTTCTGTTAGAGATTTCCTTCGTAAAAAAAGCTTTGTAGAGACACAAAATTTTTTTTCCTTCCGAGTTTTTTTTAGTAAACTCGTGTAAAATCGTTTTCTAAATCAGGGGCGTTCAGGGGGGGTTTTTATTTTTTTTTTTTTCTTTTTCATTTTATCCTTTGGGAAATGAATTAACACGGTGTTTTTTTGGGAAACATTTTTGGGGCCCATGTAAAGATAAACCCGTTTAAAAAACCCAAGCGACATGATTGTACTTAAGGGAGAAAAAAAAATTGGGGTTCATTTTTGGGGGTGTCTTTTATACAAAGTTAATCATTTTTTAAAAAAGGTTTCAGTTGTTTTTTTTGTGTGGGTCATTATAACAATATTTAATCAGGGGTTCAAAGGTTCAGTTGTCTTTTTGTGTGGGTCTTTTAAAACAGTAGTCAGTTTTAAAGGGGGTTCGTTCTCATTATAACAATAGCCCAATCAGGGGTAAGGGTTTCTTTTGGGTCTGTTGTGGGGCCCTTTTAAAAATGAATGGTAAAATATTTGGCAGACCCGCTAAAATGTCTGAAAATAAGTTTCATTTAACAAAATGGGCTTTAGTCTTTAAAATAAAAGGGTGATTTGGTCTTTTGTGTGGGAATCATTGTAGTAAAAAATTTAATAAACTGAAAAGGGTAATTTTAAATTATGTGAACATTTAACAATTTTTGGGCCCAAAAAAGGCCGCCCAAATTTAAAGGGGCATTAAACAAAATTTTCATCGAAAGAAAATAAGTTTCTGTCCGGTTTTTGTGTGAACCCAAAAATCAGAAAAAATCAGAAAATTTAGGGGTTCCTATTGTTTGGGTTTTTTTAAAAGGGAAATGGTGGGTTACCGGAGATGGGTTTGTTTTTTTGTAAGTCTACACAGTAGCTGGGTTGTAAACCCGTGATTAGAGTTCATTTTCTTCTGGGGCCCGGTAAATGTTTTTGGAAATTTTACAATATCGCCCAAAACGTTCCGTTCTCAATTGTGTGGGTCATCGATAGGGAATGGGAATCCCAAATTTAAATTTGCTTCGGTTTTTCGAATTTGTGGGTCTTCATAGTCAAAATATCTCACTAATTTTATGGGTTTTTAAAAATGAAAGACCAGTCGGAAAATAGAAAAAATTAAATCATCTTTAAAGCGGGTCAATACAAAAAAGAGTCATCACCATTTAAGGGCAGTTGTCAAATTTTTAAGGTATTATAACAAAACATTTGATGCTTTTTGGCAAACCGTTTAGCTTTTGGGGATGGGCCCAAAAGGAACATTAAAATTGTTTTCTCAAGTGCATGGTCGTTTTGTCCACTTTGTGAAGGGATTGTCTTTTGAAAAACAAAGCATTCTGCCTTCTTTTTTCTGGGGACTTGTAAAATTTTTTGGGCAGTTTTCTCCCTCGATTTTTTTTAAAAGGGAGAAATTTATGTCTCGCAAGGAAATTTTCAGTCTCATACGAAAAAAAAAATTATTTTTCCCTTAAATTTAGAAGGTTTGACAGACAGAAACAGTTTTTTACATAGCTTCTTTTTAAATTGATTCGGTTTCAATGATTCATTATTCACTTGTTTTTTGTTATAGCATTCCCGTGTTTTTTGTTAATACGAAAAAACGTGTTAAAATTTTTCATTCTAAGTTTTTTGATTCAATTTAAAAAACCGATGCACCCTTTTCTTTTTTTTGTGATCTGCTTGTATTGGGCAAAGGAAACTAGTTTTCTGGCCTTAGTGGGGTGTGTGTGTTGCGCGCGCGGGGGGCGTGCTTTCCTTTCGGGTGTTGTGTGCCCTGCGCATGTGGGAGTTGTGGGGTTTTGAAGTGAAGAGGTTTTAGAAATTTTTTTTTACTTTAAAAATACACCTGAAAAACATTTTAGCAATTTTTTGAGTTTCAGCATGACACGGGGGTTTATTATTATGAGCCCTTTTTTTTTAAAAAAATTCCCCAACCCCTGAACCCCATTCACTTCCCGCACACCGAAAAAAGAGTTGGGCGGGCCCGGGCCCGTCCCAAAAATAAAAATTTTCCCAAATCCTTCTCCCCTCTCTCTCTCTCTCCCCCTCTTCACAGGAGAAAAGGGTTTTAGCGGATCCAAAGTTCGAGAGCCCCAGAATTAAAAACGGCATATTTATCAAAATTTTCCCAAAACCTGTCCGTTTTTTTCATCCTTAAACACTCAATTTTTTTTTTAAAAACCCAAAAACCCCCAAAATTACTAAAGAAAACTGCAGTTTCCCCAAATCGTTTAGTTTTTTTCTTTTTTGGGATGAAGTTTAGAAAAAAAGGAGCAGGAGTTAGTGGGAAAATGTACCCAGTGCATTGAAACAAGAAATTTGAAAGGGGTTTCAAAAAAAAATAATGGTGTACTGAAAATTTGACAGGAAAAAACTGTGCTAGAGGGAATGCCCATACCCATGCAAGGCTTTTTCCCTTGGGAAACCGTGTCCCACTCTGTAGCTGACCTTTTCCCCCCCCCCCCCCCCCCCCCCCCCCCCTCTTCCAAAACGGGACGCCCGCACCCCCTCCTACCCCCCACCCCTCCCGCACACGCATGCGCATCTGGGAAAAACTCACGCTCACGAACGCCCACACAACCACACACACGCACACACACAAAACGGGCACACTCACAGGGCGCTCGCAAGCGGTTTTTCACCCCCCCCCCCCCCCTCCCCCTCTCTCCCCACACACACACCACAACACACAGTGGGTTCCTTTGCGCAAATGCTCCCCCCTCCCCCCCCCCCCCCCCCCCCCCCCCCCCCCCCCCCCCCCCCCCCCCCCCCCCCACACACCACACACACCCTACAATTGCACGGGGCGTTTGCGAAACCCTACCCTTTATGTATGTTCCGGGGAACTTACACTTACCAAGCCCCAAAAAATAAAAAAATATGCCAAAAAAGAATTGCTGTTTTGGGAAAAAAGATAAAAAAGCGTATCCCCTCTACCCAGCCTGACTCCACCCCCTTTTGCCTCCCTTTTCCCCCCCCTCACTCTTTTTTTTCTGCCCCCAACCTCCCCCCCCCCCCCCCACCCCCACCCCCTTACAAACCCCCCCCCCCTCTTAAGGGCCCCCTTTTCCTCCCCCCCACTTTCCAAATTTGCAACCAAACCCCCCCCCCCCCCAAACCCCCCCCAACCCCCCACCCCTCTTAACCCCCCTTTCCTCCCCTCACTCTTCCCCTCTGCCCCAACCTCCCCCCCCCCCCACCCCCCTTTCAACCCCCCACCCCCCTTTTCCCCCTTTTCCCCCCCTCACTTTTTCCACTCTCACCCAACCCCCCCCCCCCCAACCCCTTTTCAACCCCCCCCACCCCTCTTTGCCCCCCTTTCCCCCCCTCACCTTTCCCCTTTTGGGACCAAAACCCCCCCCCCCCCCTACCCCCAAACCCCAAAAACCCCCCCCCCCCCTCTTAGCCTCCCCTTTTCCCCCCCTCACCTTTTCCAAACTGCACCAACCTCCCCCCCCCCCCCACCCCCACCCCTTTAAACCCAACCCCCCCCCCCTCTTAGCCCCCCTTTCCTCCCCTCCACTTTCCCCCTCTGCACCAACCTCCCCCCCCCCCCCCTACCCCTTTACCCCAACCCCCCCCCCCTCTTAGCCTCCCTTTTCCTCCCCCCACCCCTTCCCTCTGCACCCAACCTCCCCCCCCCCACCCCTACCCCCTTTCAACCCCCCCCCCCTCTTAAACCCCCTTTCCTCCCCCCACCTTCCAATCTGCACCAACCTCCCCCCCCCTAACCCCCTTTCAACCCCCCCCACCCCTTAGGGCCTTTCCCTTTTCCCCCCCTCCCCTTTTCCCCTCTTTCCAAACCCAAACCTCCCCCCCCCCCCACCCCTACCCCCTTTCAAACCCCCCCCCCCCCTCTTAGCCCCCCTTTCCTTTCCCCCCACTCTTCCACTGCACCAAACCCCCCCCCCCCTACCCCTTAAAAACCCCCCATCTTAGCCTCCCTTTTTTCCCCCCCATCTTCCCCCTCTTTCACCAATTCCCCCCCCCCCTACCCCTTACAACCCCCCCCCCCTCTTCCTCCCCTTTTTTCCCCCCCCTTTTCCCCCTCGCACCAACTCCCCCCCCCCCCCCCCCTACCCCCTTTCAACCCCCCCCCCCTCTTAGCCTCCCCTTTTCCCCCCCTCAAAATTCCACTCTCACCAACCCCCCCCCCCCCCCCCCCCTACCCCTTACAACCCCCCACCCCCCTTAGCCCTTTCCCCTTTCCCCCCTCACTCTTCCCCCTCTTGCAAACCCAACCCCCCCCCCCCCCACCCCTAAACCCCCTTCAACCCCCCACCCCCCCCTCGCTCCCCCTCTGTTCTTCCCTTTCCCCCTTCCCTTTGACCTTTCATCATCCCGTTCCAGGTTTTTATGAAACGAACGAGGAAAATTCCCGCCAACAAAACCAAAAATTTTTAAACATAGGGGTTTTGGCGGGGGAAGAGATGGAAAGAAGAAAAGAGAAAGAAGGGCGACGACGAAAAAGACAACAAAAAGAAGGGTAAAAAAAAAAAAAGTGAAAGAAGGATTTGAAAAAAAAAATGGGAAAAAAAAAAAAAGGAAGAAGACGAGGAAAAAAAAAAAAACAAATGAAGGACAAAAAAAAAAAACCTGATATGGAAAAAAAAGAAAAAGAGAAAAGAAATAGGAAAAGAAAAAGAAGAAGACCAAAGGGAAAAAAAAAAAGAAGAGAGTAGAAAAAAAAAGAAAAGAAGACGAAAATCATTTGAAAAAAAACCCAAAACAAAAAAAAAGAAATTTATGAAGGGGAAAAAAAAATAAAAAAAAGAAAAACAAAGAAAGTAGAAAAAGAAAAAAAGGAAGAAAAAGAAAAAACCTGAAAACAAAAGAAGGGCAAAATTTAAAAACATGATGAAAGAAAGGAAGGAAAAAAAAAAACCCGGGAAAAAAAAATGGTTAAATGAAAAGACGAAAAAAACAACAAACAACAACAAAAACAAACAAAAAAAAACAAAAAAAAAAAGAAAAAAACAAAAAAATGAAAAAACAGGATGAAAAGGGAAAAAAAGAAAACCAAAAAAAAAAAAAAGAGGAAGAAAAAAAGGAAAAAGACAAAAAAACAACAACAAGGGAAAAACAAAGAACATGATGAAAATAAAGAAAAAAAAGAAAAGAAAAAAAAAAAGAAACGAAATAAAAAAAAAACAAACAAAACAACGAAAAACCCAAATGCAGAAAAGGATTAAAAAAAAAAGGAAAAAAACCCCCCCAAAAAAAAAAAAAAAAAGCCCAAACAAAACAAAAACAAAAACAAAAAAAAACCAAAAAAAAACACAAAGAAGAACAAATAAAAGGGAAAAAAAGAGTAATGATGGACGAGGGAAACATTAAAAAAAAAAAAAAGAGGAAATAAATGGGGAAACGGAGGAACAGACAGAAGATAACGAGGAAGAAAAAATAATAAAAAGAAAAAAAAGAACCTAATGAAAACGAAGATTTGAAGCAGAAGACGATTAGATGTTAGAGGAGGAGGAAAGGGAGGGGGGAGGAGGAAGATAAGGAGGAGGTGGGGGAGGAGGAGAAAACAGAACTAACTACAGCTTCTACTACTACTACTATTACTACTACTACTACTACCACCACACCACCACCACCACCACCACTACTACTACTACCACCACAAGTACAACAACTACTACCACCACTACTACAACTACTCTACTACTAGTACTACCACCCCCAACCACCACCACAACCACCACCACACCACTACTACTACTACTACTACTACTTACCACCACCACCACCACCACCACCACTACCTTAACTACAACACCACCACATACTACAAACTACTACTACTACTACTATACTACTACCACCACCACAAGTACTACTACAACTACTACTCCCACCACTACTACAACTACTCTACTACTACTACTACTACCACACCACCACCACCACCACCACCACCACCACAACCACCACAATACTACTACTACTACTACTACTTCCTACTATTAGTGACACTATTAAGAAGAAAGAGTGCACCAGGAAGAACCTACACACACACACACACACACACACACACACACACACACACACACAAACACACACACACACACACATGAACACACACACACACACACACACACACCACACATGAAACACACCACACACACACACACACACACACATGAAAAACCACAACACACAACACACACAACAAAACACCCCACACATGAACACACACACACACACACACACACACACACACACACACACACACACACACACATGAACACCAACAACATGAACACACACACACACACACATGAACACACACACACACACACAACACACAACACAAAAACAACAACATGAACACACACACACACACACACACACACATGAACACACACACACACACACATACACACACACACACACACACACACACAACATGAACACACACACACACACACACACACACACTGAACACACACACACACACACACACACACCACACACACACACATGAACACACACACACACACACACAAAACACACACAAAACATGAACACACACACACACACACACACACACACACACATGAACACACACACACACACACACACACACACACACACACACACACACATGAACACACACAACACACACACACACACACACACACACACACACACGGTAATTTACTTTCAAACTATTTCTAAAACTCATCTGGCCCAAAACTGCTCATCTCCCCTTTTCACCCCCCCCCTCCCCCTCACCCCCCCCCGCCCTCCTCCAACCAGTTTCATCATTCTCTGCTGCTGAGTCCTTGCGAGTGTAGCGTAAGTGCGAGGGAGTGCGCGCGCGCACGAAGTGTGTGTGTGTGTGTGTGTGTGTGTGTGTGTGTGTGTGTGTGTGTGTGAGAGAGAGAGAGAGAGAGAGAGAGAGAGTGAGTGAGTATGTGTGTGTGT
>JAFLJL010016796.1:20222-25222 GCA_018398815.1 Conus ventricosus
CCTATGCTGGCTTAAAATGTACAGAGATTGGGAGGTGGTAGATAGCACATGCAGAAAGGTGGGTGTGGTGCATTGCACCAGTGCACGTGGGTCCCACGCACACAAATACAACTGTTATTAATCAGAGTGACAAGTTCACCGTAGTGAGGATGCAGACTGGCTGGCACCTCTGTAATGGCTTTGGTTGAAGCGAGCTCTGATTCAAATCTGTCAGTGCACTCAGACCACGAGGAGGAGAAATGTGTTGCTGGGATTAATCCAGGGCTTGCATTGTTGTAGCTTTAACTCATTTACAGAGTGGCAGGGGTGGGGGTGGGTTGAACGTGAAAGAGAGAGAGAGAGAGAGAGAGAGAGAGAGAGAGAGAGAGAGAGAGAGAGAGAGAGAGAGAGAGAGAGAGACAGACAGACAGACAGACAGACAGACAGACAGACAGAAAAGAAGAAGAAGAAGAAGAAGAAGCTGCGGCTGATGGTGATGATGATGACGATGGTGACAAAAGAGAAAAAAACCATTACCATCTTCTGTCCATTTCCTTTTTATATGCAATCCTCAATGCAGAGAGAGAGAAGATAGAGAGAGGAGAGAGAGAGGGGGGGGGGATGGGGGCAGATCGACAGACAGGCAGACAGACAGACAGGCAGACAAACAGGACAGAAACAGAATCAGTAAGAGAGAGAGAGAGGAGAGAGAGGAGAGAGAGAGAGAGAGGAGAGAGAGAGAGGGGAGAGAGAGAGAGTGGGGGGGGGGGAGAGAGAAGAGAAGAGAGAGAGAGAGACAGAGACAGGGACAGAAATAGAGTCACAGAAAGAGAGAGAGGGAGGAGTAGGAGGAGGAGAAGAAGAAGAAGAAGAAGCTGACGATGACGACGACGATGATGACGGCGACAGTGGTGATGATAATATTGATGATGATGATAATATTGATGATGATGATGGTGATGGTGATGATGATGGTGGTGATGATGATGATGATGGTGATGGTGATGGTGACGGTGATGATGATGGTGATGATGATGATGATGATGATGATGATGATGATTGTGGTGGTAATAATGGTGAATGAGAAAACAGGCACATAACAGGTAGATAAATGCACAAACATGCACAGACCCAGAGAGGTGCATGCACTCACGCACCAATACTCATGGCACTACGTGCATGATTACAACTGTTCTTCATTAGAGAGAAAAGCAGAAATGTGTTGCAGCGTGTTTGTCTTTCACTGTATAGTGAGAAAGCAGACTGGCCGGCCCTCGTAATGGCCCTGACTGAAGCAAGCAAGCTCTGATGAAAATCTGTCAATGCACCCAGATTCAATGCACTCGGACCACGGGGAACATTTTGTAGCTGGGATTAATCCAAGGCTTGCATTATTGTAGCTCTAACACACTGAGAGAGAATTAAAGCAAGCGTGCAAGAGGGGAAGAGAGAGAAAGGGGTGAAGGAGAGAGAGAGAGAGAGAGAGAGAGAGAGAGAGAGACGAGAGAGAGAGAGAGAGAGAGAGAGAGAGAGAGAGAACTGATGGACAGACAGATAGACCCGACAGACTGACAGATGGAAGGACGAACAGACAGATACAGACACAGTTGCAGAGAGAGAGAGAGGGAGAGAGACAGGGACAGACAGCAGACAGAAACAGAGAGAGAGAGAGAGAAGAGAGGAGACAGAGAGAGAGACAGAGAGAGAGAGAAGAGAGAGAGAGAGAGAGAGAGAGAGAGAGGAGCAAAGGACAGACAGATAGACAGACAGACAGAGAAATGAATGGACGAACAGAGACACAGACAGAGAGAATGAGATGTGGGGAAGAGAGAGAGAGAGAGAGAGAGAGAGGAGAGAGAGAGAGAGAGAGAGAGAGAGAGAGAGAGAGAGAGAGAGAGAGAGAGGAGAGAGACAGAGACAGAGAGAGAAGAAGAAGAAGAAGACGAAGGGGAAGGAGAAGCAGGAGAAGAAGAAGAAGAAGAGGAAGGAGAAGGAGAAGAAGAAGAAGAAGAAAAGCATGATCATAATCACGAAGAAGAAAAAGAACAAACCCAGTATCAGTTTATTTAGATCTAATTGTTCACGTAAAAATATAATGCATACATAGAGATGTTGTCTTGAACGAGTAAAAGCATTTGAAAGGAATTTTCTTTTCATTCTTAATATCACATAGTCCTCTTCAAAATATTGTTCACCAGCACACACATAACTAAACAAGAAAGAATTTTTTTTAAATCAACTGTAATTGAAACTGGCTTTGATATGTTATGATATGACCCATGAGGGCAGCTCAACATTCTTTGTTGTCATTGTCACTGTGTCTGCCTCACTCACTGCACGTGAGAACTAGCATGTGGTGAATGGCTTCATTGTCCCAGAAAAGAAACGTCTTCAAGCACACACCCAAATAATATAGCACTAGATGCTGACAATGCCAAGCTAAGGTTGTTCAACACCAACGTCAAGTCCGTGTTATTGTACGGTTCAGAGTCTTGGAGACGCACAAAGAGGAACTCATGCGCCGGACGAAGCAAGACCCAATCACCAAGAGTATCCAGATGAGGAAGTGGGGTTGGGTTGGACACACCCTGCGTAGAGGACAGGCCCACATCCCACGCCACGCCTTGGACTGGAACCCACAAGGGGAAGCGGAAGAGGGGACGACCAGTCACCACCTGGAGAAGAACTCTACAGGCAGAACTCAAGTTCACCCACATGACCTGGGGTGAAGCCAAGAGAACAGCCCAAGACAGAGCGAGATGGAGATCTGCAGTGCGGGCCCTGTGCTCCGATCAGAACGAAGAGGACTAAGTCACACAGATGCTGACAATGAGCCCAAAGACAAGTGAGTTTCTGGCTATGCTGGATTAAAATGTACAGAGATTGGGAGGTGGTAGATAGCACACACAGAGACGTGTGGTGCATTGCACCATTGCACGTGGGCCCCACGCGCACAAATACAACTGTTATTAATGAGAGGGACAAGTTCACCGTAGTGAGGAAGCAGACTGGCTGGCACCTCTGTAATGGCTTTGGTTGAAGCGAGCTCTGATTCAAATCTGTCAGTGCACTCAGACCACGAGGAGGAGAAATGTGTTGCTGGGATTAATCCAGGGCTTGCATTGTTGTAGCTTTAACTCATTTACAGAGTGGCAGGGGTTGAACGTGAAAGAGGGAGAGAGGGAGAGAGAGAGAGAGAGAGAGAGAGAGAGAGAGAGAGAAGAGGAGAGAGAGAGAGAGAGAGAGAGAGAGAGAGAGAGACAGACAGACAGACAGACAGACAGACTGACAGACAGAGAGACAGACTGACAGACAGACAGACAGACAGAGAGACTGACTGATAGACACAGACAGACCTAAAAGAAGAAAGAGAAAAAAGCAGAAGAAGAAGAAACTGCTGCTGCTGCTGCTGCTGCTGCTGCTGCTGATGATGATGATGGTGATGATGATAATGATGAGGAGGAGGACGATGATGATGATGATGATGATGATGATGATGATGATGATGATGATGATGGGAACGAAAGAGAGCGAACCATTACCATCTTCTGTCCATTTCTTTTTTTATATGTAATCTTCACAGAGAGGGAGAGAGAGAGAGAGAGAGAGAGAGAGAGAGAGAGAGAGAGAGGAGAGAGAGAGAGAGAGAGAGGTGGACATTTACAAAAGGAAAAATTCAGGATGCAATCTCTCTCTTATTGTCTTTTCATTTTGAATAGCACTTCAGAAAAATTTTGATCAGAACGAAAATAACAAGTCGCAAAAAAAAAAACAAACAAAAAAAAAACCCCTGAGCTCTAATTGATTCTGGTATCAACATATCGAAAAGTAACCCACAACTGGTCGACGTGCTCTGTAGGATATTTTCACCTTCACCTGATTCGCTGCACGTGATAACCGGCACAGGGTGGTACGCCTCAATGCGTCCGGAAAAGACAAACTTCGAACTCATTTCTCAGTCGTACGCAACACGTCGCTGACACTGTGTTGCTGGCATTATTCCATGGCTTGCATTGTTGCAGCTTTAACGCTTTGAAGGATAACGGGTGAGTAAGTGAGAGAGAGAGAGGGAGAAACAGAGAGAGAGAGAGAGAGAGAGAGAGAGAGAGAGAGAGAGAGAGAGAGAGAGAGAGAGAGAGAGAGAGAGAGAGAGAGAGAGAGAGAGAGAGAGAGAATTTCGGTTTCACCATTTTTTCCGCCTGCACCATTGCTTTAATCTTCGATTGAAACAAACGGAACAAACACAGATTCTGGATGGGTAAAGTTTAGAAAAGCTAAGCCTTTTTTTTCTCGTTGTTTGATCCATGGACATACTCAAAAACACCCATGCATGTAAGCTTATCTGTGAGCTTTAGCAAACATGCTCCCACGCTATTAAAAAAAAGACACAAACGTAATGGATGACGAGACAAAGAGAGAGAGAGAGAAAGAGAGACATACAGACAGAAAGACAGACAGACAGACAGATTGATGGACAGACAGACAAACAGACAGACAGACAGGCGCAGAGAAAGAAAGCGAGAATATAAAGAGAGAGAGAGAGAGAGAGAGACAGATAGAGAGAGAGAAAGAGAGAGGCAGGCAGACAGACAGACACAATCAGTTAGATACAGGGAAAGAGAGAGAGTGAATATGAGACAGAGACAGACAGAGAGACAGACAGACAGACAGAGTGACAGAGAGAAAGAGTGTGAGTGAGTGACAGAGAAAGAGTAAGAGACAGACAGACAGACAGACAGAGTGCGAGAGACAGACAGACAGACAATCACAGTGAGACAGACAGAGAGTGAGTGAGAGTGAGTGACAGTGAGTGAGACAGACAGACAGACAGAGTAGAGATGGAGACAGAGAGAGAGATATGCTGAAATGTGACTGCACTGCATTCCAATGACTGCTGACGGTCCGGTCTCACTACAAGGGCTTGGCATGGAGCGATGTGTGGCCTCACTCCAAGGGCGTGGCATTGAGCGATGTGTGGCCTCACTCCAAGGGCTTGGCATGGAGCGATGTGTGGCCTCATT
>JAFLJL010016796.1:35222-40222 GCA_018398815.1 Conus ventricosus
ACGTCCAGGAAAATATTCTTTTCAACTAAGATGTACACACTCACTCTCATGTATGCAGAGAGAGAGAGAGAGAGAGAGAGAGAGAGAGAGAGAGAGAGAGAGAGAGAAGAGAGAGAGAGAGAAGAGAGAGAGAGAGAGCAGAAAAAAAGTCTCGACACAATGCACGGTTGCCACGCTTCTATGTGTGGCACTCTCACTGCTATTCACTACGGGCCAACTGAAGAGAACGCACAATTGTCACCGTATCAAACTGAGCAATAAACACAAACGTGGAAACACATGTTCTATAAAACGACACAATGAAGGAAAACACTCACACAAATCACACAGAGAGTAAATTATATCCACAGGTTTTTCCGTGTGTAGCACAAACAGCATGAAACACAGGAGTAAACCTGACCACAAGAATGACGCATTTCTCGCAGTCCTGCAAGTGCCAGAGAGTTGTTCTCTCCGCTACAAACTACTGCTACTCAGCGTTGAAGGTCAAGGCCTGGGGTCATGCACGGTGCATTCGGGATGGACACTAAACAGGGTGATTTTCATCTCGGCCGGACGGCTGTGATGTACGCTGCATTTTCTTAACAGTGCCAAGGCTGAGAGGGGCACTCAGGAGAGCGCAGTCTTCTGTCAAGGTGCAACAGATCCTGGATCTGCTGTTAAATCAGAATCCTCACCGTGGGTTTCTATTAAACTGTCACGGCCGCGTTTCTTGGATAGTCTTTCCGTTTTCTCACCAGGTTTCGCGAGAATTGAAGAATCTGCGTGATAATGTTAACAGTCAGATAAACTAGTCAGCGCACACAGGTAAAACCACAAGCTTATTGATCGAGGCAACAGTAGATTAAGTAAAGGCAGGTACACGATTAGCAAAGGACTGTCTCCTTTCTCGTCATGTTAAGCACTTTTTCTTGATCTGAATAGCACAAATGTATTTCGAATGACCTTAAAGGGAATTGTATTCAGCTTTGAAGTCTAGAAGTATGGGACAATTAATTCAGAAATACTGAACGTCATCTGTTTCATTGGTTCTGGACTCAACAGACACGCCCCATTTTCAAAGTGGTGTAAACTAGAGGCAGCATGTGATCTCCTTAACCTAAAATCTTTTTTTTTTTTCTTTTCAATAAGAATTTCTCATCTAAAGGAAATGACCAAAACGTAAGTTGAGAAGTGGCCACATTTTTCGTTTATAGTTATGTTTTAAACGTCAACTCTGTTTAAAAAATTGATCAAGCGGTTTCTCTACATTCAGGTTTAAGAAAATCTTTAAACAAATATATATATATAAAAAGACTGAGACCGCAGTGAAGCTAAAGAATACCCAAAACAGTTTCATTTATTCCTTGTGATGGACGTACCCACATGACATTTTTCTTTGTGTGAAAACACTTCGCACGATTGTCGACATAAGCTTGTATGTGGCAGTCTAGTTAATGGCCCTACTCTTTGCATATAATACAAGAGAGAGAGAGAGAGAGAGAGAGAGAGAGAGAGAGAGAGAGAGAGAGAGAGAGAGTTAGAGAGAGAGAGACAAAGAGAGACATTGAGAGAGACAGAGAGAGACACACACAGAGAGAGAAACAGAGAGACAGAGAGACAGTTAGACAGAGAGAGACAGAGACAGAGACAGAGACAGTGACAGAAACCATTATTCGATCAAGGATTTTAGGTGGAGCCTATTCTTCTAGTCTTCCTTGAGGGAGAGACAGAGAAAGAAGGAGAGGGGGAGGGGGAGAGGTGGGAGGCGGAAAGGGGCAGGGAGTAGAGAGGGAGAGAGAGCGTCGGGAGATGTGAGAGGGGGGTGGGGGGTGGGTGGGTGGGTGAGAGCACATTTTAAGAAAAAGGAGAAAGAAAGAGAAAGAGGTCAGGAGGTGCAAGGGGAAGGAATGGGTCGGAGGCGCGCACACACACACACACGCACACACACACACACACACACACACACACCACACACACACACACACACACACACACACACACACACACACACACACACAGAGAGAGAGAGAGAGAGGGGGGGGGGGGTGCAGACAGACAGACAGACAGAGACCGAGAGATCCGATACATGCTGCTAGGTTGAGGTGGGAGGGACAGACAGACGGACAGACAAAGAGAAAAGAGAAAAATATAGAAAGATTTTTTTTTTAATCCACATGTTTGCAAACATGCCTTCACCACACTGAAAAACCTCACCAAGACGCAGCAAAACAGATCGTCAGTCATCGAGGATACCTCAGGCGAGCTGCTGACAGAAAGCTCCGCTGTTTTGAACAGATGGACACAGTACTGCCAAGAACTTTACAACTACCCTATACAGCCAGACGACAGCCCTGTTTGAGGGGACTCAACACCATAAAGGGGAATCCTCACCACTACCAGTGATGAGAGAAAAAGTGGAAGAAGCCATCGGCAGCCTTCCGGCGGGGAAATCACCTGGAGCAGACAATATTCCAGCGGAGCTGCTCAAACATGGAGGGAAGGAATTGTCACTCTAGTAACATCGATTTGTCAGAAGATCTGGGAGACAAAACAGTGGCCCACAGAATGGACTCAATCACTCATCATCCCCCTGCCCAAAAAGGGAAATCTACGCCAATGCCGAACTACAGAACAATAAGTCTCATTAGCCACACCAGTAAAATCATGCTCAGAGTCATCTTGAATCGACTGAAGAAAGAGGCGGAAGAACACCTGGCGGAAGAACAAGCTGGATTCGGGGCAGCAGAAGCACAGTAGAACAGATCTTCACCTGCCGGATACTGATGGAAAACATCAGCAACATCAGAGAGACCTGTTCCACAACTTCATGACTTTAGGAAAGCGTTTGACAGGGTGTGGCACAAGGTCTGTGCAGGTGCTCAGAAATTTTGGCATAGAGGAGGGTCTCGTCCAAACCATCCAGGCACTGTATAACACCGCCAGCAGCGCAGTCCTCCTCAACAACCAGATAGGGGACTACTTCAAGACCACAGTTGGAGTCCGTCAAGGCTGCCTGCTATCTCCCGTACTGTTCAATCTCTTCCTGAAAACATCATGCGTGAAACCCTCCATGACTTCCACTCCACTGTCTCCATCGAGGAAGAATCATCAATAATCTGAGGTTCGCAGATGACATTGACCTGATGGGAGGCAGCAACGAAGAACTACAAGACCTGACAAAGAGACTGGAAGAAAGGGCAGGTGCATATGGAAGGAAGTGAGCACAGAAAAAAGCAAAGTCCTGGTCAACAGCACAACCAACACCCATGCTGAAATCTACATGAACGGACAACAGCTTGAAGAAGTGGGCGCTTTCAAATACCTTGGCGCCACTCTCACCAAAGACGGTCGCTCTACAACAGAAATCAAGACCAGACTAGCGATCGCAACAGCAGCAATGGCAAAGCTAAACAAGATCTGGAAGAGCAGGGAGATCAGCTTTCCTACAAAGATGAAGCTGTACAAGTCCTGGTGCTGTCCATCCTCTGTATGGCTGCGAAAACTGGACCATGACAGCAGAGACCACCAAGAGAATCCAGACGTTTGAAACTAAATGCTTCAGGCGCTTGCTCGGGATCTCTTGGGAAGACCGGAAGACAAACGACCTTGTGAGGAGCCAAATAACATCACTTGCAGGCCCCCAAGAACCCCTCTTGGCAACAGTCAAGAAGAGGAGCTGTCGTGGTTCGGGCATGCCATACGCCACAATTCACTGCCCAAAACAGTCATCCAGGGCACGCTGGAAGGCAGCAGACGAAGGGACGACAAGCCAAATGCTGGATGGACAACATCAAAGAATGGACCAGGATGGATGGCCCTACGCTGATGCGACAGGCAGAGGACAGGGCCGGATGGCGGTGCCTGGCTTCGAGAGTGTCTCTCATCTCTCCCTCTACGCCCATCATGGGCAAGAGAATGATGATGAAGATGAGTTTGCCTTTAGTGATTTAAACGCTAACCGTCGTCCATCCTTTCCTTGCTCATCTTTCCCATCCAATCTGTTTCTATTGTTCGCCCCCATGTTAAAAAGCCAAAACCGGAAGTCGTCAATCCCAGAAGGCCCTTGACTTCCTTGGCACGTCGTGAACACGCGTCTGATTTGCATGCTGCTTTGGCTCGTACAAAAACAAACTCATGGAGCATCGAGTTAGCCCCGTTACTTTCATTTAGGTTTTTAAACCATTGTTACCTTTCTCCGCGCTTCTGTTTATCATGATCCCTTTTTCTGTTTATTTTTTCCAGAGAAATGCTATGCATGTATTTACGTACGTATCAATTTATTCATTAACATTTCGTCGTGCGATTTGTTTAATTGTTTATTATAAAATTTATCAGTTGTTGACAGCTGTACTTCAGAAACGGAATCTTCCCGAAGATGGAGTATGGCTGCCTTAATGGCGGGATAAAAAAGGTCATACACACAAAACTCCACAGCCTGGCTATACAGGGAGTGTCCGCAGGAGAAAATCAGCCTGCGTACGCAGAAAGAAAGAAAAAGAAAAAAACGGAATCTTCAATTTTGTTTTTACTCTAGTTTTTTTCTCCTACATTCTTGTTTTGTTGCCCTCCTCTTCAAAAATGTCCTTTTTTCTTCTGAACATGTCTCCCTCCTTTCTTCTTTCCTTTCATTCTCTCTTTCCTGTTTTTTTTTTTCCCCAAACGTTTCTTTTTTTCCTGCCTATTAATCATTCTCTCCTTCCATCAATTTTTTTCCACTCTCTTTCATTCCTTTTTCTTGATTTTTCTCCTGCATTGTTTTTTTTTTTTTCATTTTTAAGATCATATCAGTTAACCTAATTTTCCCATTCTTCACTGACTGTGCGTTTTTCGTGTACAGTTTTTTTTTAAAAATTTGGATTGATGCAGTTGTTTTGTTGTTTGTTGCTACTGCTGCTGTCGTTGCGTTATTGTTTTGTTGTTTTGTTTCCATGTGTTCATCCCCTGTCTGTCTGTCTGTCTGTCTGTCTGTCGTCTCTCACTCTCTCTCTCTCTCCCCTCTCCTCTCTCTCTCCTCTCTC
>JAFLJL010016798.1:0-22334 GCA_018398815.1 Conus ventricosus
CACCACACACAAGCACACACATACAACCCACATCCATACATACACGCACTCACTCACTCACTCACACAACACACACACACACACACACAACACACACAACACACACACATACACACACACACACACACATACACGCGCGCGCGCACGCACGCATGTGCACAACACACGCACGCAGCCACGCACAACACACACACACACACACCGCACAACACACACACTACACACACACACACCACACACATCACACACACACACACACCGAATTGGAACAGACACGACCCACAAACTCACACAACACACACACACCCACACACACACACACACACACACACACACACCCACACACCACCCACAACACACAACACACACAAACCTACACTGCAAGCACACCACACGCACGCACGACGCCACAACCCACACACAGACAAACCCACACGTCACACACACACACACGCCGCACGGACGCACAACACACACACGACACCCACACACACACACACACCACACACACACACACACACACACACACACACAACACACACACACCACACACACACCCACACACACCGAACTGCAAAAGAAACACGAAAACCAAGCATTCGTTATTCTTCCACGAAAATTATTATTTGGGATGAAACATAGCAAGTACAGTGTGTATTTACTGAAATGACACCGCTCAAACAGAGTTGGAAAACAACCGACATTGATAGCAGTTCAAGTGTTAACTGAAATCAAACACGATCAAACAGAGTGGGAAACAACCGACCCCTATTTTTGGGGGTTTTATAGCAGTTTCATGTGTTTACTGAAATCAAACACGATCAAACAGAGTGGGATACACAACCGACAATTGTTCGGATGGAGTGTGGGTCCATTCAAATGGTAGAGTCTACTGAGATGCCTCAAGCTTACTGGTTGCGTGTGTTTAAGTAAAGGACGGATGGGGGAGGGGGTCTGAAAAGGGAGATTTTATTTTCCTACCCAACCTCTGCTCCACATCAGAGGCAGTGCACCCACACCATCATTCCGACACTCGTCCAACAGCCCAGACCCGGTCCCCGCCCAGCCACAGCCCCGGCACCGGAATTCACTGGGAGAATTCAATGTGAAGTCGCAAGAGGCCACCCCACGGGAGGAGAACACTGCACTGCTGCCGAGTCACTTTCGGTGGTGTTCATGCACCTGTTCTGATCTAAAGCCCCCACTGGACGACAATAATGCTTAGACGCGGAGCGGCCATGAGTGAGCTCTCCCTCCGGAGGGCGCTACACACGTCCGTCCCACGACAGCCCCCATGGACTCACCGAAACCGGTGATCCCGACCGGAACCTAACCAAAGGCACAGACGTGGAGAGGACATCGAAATATAGGTCACCGTGAGTTCACGAGTTAGTCACAGCCTATGATCGATGACCCATCTAGGGAGGTGGAATTAATCATTTATTTATTGTCGTTTGTTTGTTGTCGTGTAATCCGTCTTAATGTGGCTTGTGGTGGTGTTGCACCTAATGTCGTCAGCTCAGGTAAGGTTTACTTTCTCTCTCTCTCTCTCTACTTCCACTGCCCGTGCAATTCATCCTGCAGGTTCACTGGTGCTGGTACCTATCGCTTGAAACTGGCTGTCTCTATCGGCTTCTCACTGTCTTTTAACCTGCCGCACGTGCCGGCATTCCTCTGAGGCTTGAGGTATTCTCACTCGCTCTGTGGACTTAGCGTGGCATGTTGCTGCCATTGCTTAGCAGGATTTCTCTTCACTCGAGGCCGGTAAGATGTACTTGGGAGCGCCTGCTCCGGTTAAGGTTCACTACTCACTTCGTCCGAAAGGTACCGTCGTACCTTCATTCCTACTACAGTCGGCCTGTATGGAGGGACATCACATCCCGTCATCTTCATTTCCGCATCTGCACTGCTGGTCCTCTCTGACTGACAGAGGGCAGAGAGTCCGTTTGAACACCGCCACTAGTGTCACCCACGGGTAGCCTGGAAAGCCATCAGTTTCGAGTTATATGTTGTTGTTTTGATAGCCCGGCTAATTCTTCTCTTTGCGGCCAATTTCGTTTGTTTTCAAAATTAATAAATAAAATTGTTTTGAGACCCACACTTTTTCTGGTTTAATTCAATCTTTAACCTGCGGAGTCAAATTTATATCCAAAAGTCTTTTCTTTCTTTCTCCTCTTTCTTCTCTTTCTCTTTCCTTTCTTGTTCTCTTTTCGTTCTTTCTTTTCCCTCTCCTTTCTCTTCTCCCTTTTTTATGCATCTGGTGATAGCGTTAGTCGTGTGGGGATGGGGGAGAACTGGTGATTCAGGGTTGGTACTTGCTTGTCTCGCTCGTCCGCCCTTTCACTATCACCGGTCTCTTAGTCTTCGGCCACCGTCTGTTTCGAGTTTGCAAGGGACGATTGTTTTATGTATGCGAGCGTGCGTACGCATGATTAGTCGTTTTGGATGCGTGTTGGTAGAATTGTGTCATTTTGAAATGTTGCTGTACAATGTGGGATAATTGTGTCCACAGAATTATTTGCAAATGGTGTTGGCATAGTTATAAACCATGGGTTGGCCGTATAGTTTCAGTTCCTAAGAAAGGAAAATGTTGAACTGAGTTAGGAAGGATGAAGATAAAATGCTGATCGTTTGTTTAGCCTGTTAAGGTAATCTCTTACCGCTTCGTGTGATGGCAGGACCTTTTAGCGAACAATCCACATTTGTTTTTGTTTACGTAGTGTTATATTCTCAGTCTGTGTTGAGCTGGTGTTACTAAAGTATTCACAAACATCTCCCTCCGCCCACTATGCGAGTTGGCTGTTAGGATTAAGGCAGCAAATTATTCAGAACGTACTGACTGTGGGGTTCCAGTACCCTTTCTCCTTTCCTTCCGAGTTCCGATATTCTCCTCCTCCCTGGGAGTCACCCGAAGCTAGCGCGTTGGGGGGCCAACGCAGTGTGAGCAGTACGTGGAACCTTGCTGGATGTCCTAACCCCTGACCGGGACCTTCAGCGACAACGCCTCGACCCACGTTTACCCTTCTTTCCTTGCCAATTCCGTTTTCTCTCCTCCCGGGGGCTTGCACCCCAAGCTTGCTCTGATGGTGCGCGGCGCAGGTGAGGGACACGGTTGACCTTACGGACGTCCCTAACCCCTGTCCGGACCAACGCCTCGTCCAACGGAAGCTGTTCTCGCACTGTCCTCGGATTTCCCTGCGCCCATGGTCGCCGGTGTGGTTCCCTCTTTGTCGTGCAATTTGGGTGTTTGAGTGTGCACGGGGGTGTCGGCATTGAAAGACTCTGTTTTCGGGAACAGACCCGGTTTGGGTCACCTGAGTCCCGACACTGTATATGCTCAGGAGGACTTTGGAGAGACAGAGGTGTTGGGAACCCTCATGAAGTGCACGGGAGAGGAATGTGTGTGTTGAAATGCTTAATGTGATTGTGCCATTTGTTTGTGTTGGAATAGCGCGTTTGTGACTAAGTGTATGTTGTTGTTTGTTTGACAATGCTTAATTGTGAAATGTGCATGTTGTGTGTGTTTGGAAAGCTTATTTTGTGTCTATGTGTTTGCTGGTGTGAATAAATGGTGTATTGTATTGTAATCCTTTCTTTTGTGGACTCTTGGCGAGGCGTGTGGTCAGTCACCCCATGTCACTGGTTCTGGCTTTCTCCTTCTCGTTTTCGTCGCCGGAGTACCTTTTCCAGTCCTTTCTGTTTTGTATATGATTAGTTGTTTTATCGTGTTTGTTTGTGGTGGTTTGGCTGGATGACTCTAGTTGTAGGGGATCTTTTGGTGGCCAGAAGCGAACATCTGGTGTGACTGTGGGGATCGCGGTGAGACAACGGGAATTGAACGCGTCCATACCTCTTTCTGCCGGGAGCCTCACGCAGATACGGCCGAAGACCTTCGCTTTCTGTTGCCGACTCAGTCTGCCATACCGTTTTTGTGGTAACCAGTTTTTCTTTCCCATGATGGTTTTTGAGTACAGGTGGGTGTATCCAGGACGTTAGTGTCAATTTTGTTTTCTCTTCTCCGGATTCTTCTTCATTTTTAGTTTTTTGTTGTTGTCGGTGAGCCCCACCGCTACTGTTAGCTCGTGTTGTTGAGCGCGGTGTTGCCAGATTGGGGAGCAGCCGGACATTTTACGTTTGACATTTTATTTTTTATTGCCTGTTTCTCAGTCAGTCACAAGAGACGGTGACCTAAATCCCAAGCGTATTTGTTTCTTATCAAGTGGAATTGTCTTTTCCCCTGTTATTTGTAACCCGTAGTATATAGTTTGTCATGGCAACGCCATGCTGGTGGTATGGCACGCGTTGCTTCGAAGAATAAGGTCTTCAAAATGTACGGTCCCTACTATTAGTAACCAGTACTTCGACTACTGTGACATCTAGCGTATTCCATGCTTGTAGCCGATAGAGCCAGTGAGTACCTTATCACGTACTTTGTTCGCTTAAGGGATCTTCCTGCTGAGACCCCGACTGCAACTCCCCTCGGAAGCGTCAGAGTATAGCGAAGCAACTGTGGGCTTCTGTTGAGTCGCAGAAACCGAAACCACCCTCTCTCTCCATGCCATCCCCTCATAAGAGTATGCCCCCGGGAGACTTTCCTCATGGGAAGTCGAGACCCAAGGACTGGTCAACGGCTACAACCTCCCAGTTGTCGGGAGTGGTGAATCCTGCCCAGGACCATCGCCTCTGTCCTGATGTTCTGGAGTCCGACAGCGACAGAGGAAGAAAACCCTTCATAGGAAGAGGCTGTCGAACAGGAGGCCCTCCGTCGGGAGGAGTTAGATCATTGTATTGGAAGAGCAGTTCAACAGGAATCCCTCCGTCGTGGAATCGCTAGATAGGATGTATGCTCCTGCACAGAGAGGAGACTGCCAGAGCAGTAAATATCTGCGCGCGAGAGGAGGCGGCCAGACAGCAAGCTCTGGCGTAGGAAATCATAAAGCGGAACCACTTCATTCGTGGACACCCGCATCTGTAAATCAGGTTGAGAAATCACCAGGCCAGTGAATTAGATGTTAGAGGCCCAAAATTAAATGCATCCAGAGTCAGGACCAAGTGAGGACAATGATAAGTTCTTATACATTTTGCGCAAGGTAGCACGTTCGAACCTATTGTCCTGGGTGTAGATCACAAGGGCCATGCACTCCTTTTCTGGATTATTCAGTGCTGCAAGGGAGTGTGTTGCTCAGACTCTAATGAAGTCGTGTCTTATGCAGACATGCAATGCGTTGGCTCTGCTAAACGTTTCCACCTTAACCCCAAGACGTACAGGAGGAAGTTGTTAGTTCCATGAAAAAGAATTAAACGACGAGACCTTCGTGCATTTGGAGATAGGCTGCCAAAACGCTAGGGTAGTGGCGGTCCAGTTGGCTAAGCTGGAGCTTGAGGATCTGATTCTCATCGAACCAGCTTACCAAGCACCGTGTCCCCCAAGTTTAGATCCGTATAGGCGAGACCGCACCACAGGATTTCGCGGCTGCGATTCATACCGCTGAGGTGTTTGCTGAAGGCCCGTAGAAGCTTATGGCATCGCCAGATATGGACCAGGAAGACCCTCACAGGAGGATTTTAGTGTCAATAAAGGCGCCAACGACTGCTAGCTGGTCGAACAAGGCAGGCAGTTCATCGGGGACCTCAGCACCCAGACTGTGTTTTTCTTTGTGGTCGTCCTGTCCCACATTCAGGAAAGATTTCCCTAAAGCCACGGTAGTCATGGGCTAGTCCTTTCCCCAGCGTCCTCGTGCCTCGGCTACGTGGGGTCCACCCCACTTCTGGAGGTACCCGAGTGTCCAGTTTTTCTTTCTTCTGTGTTGGTTCTTCCTTGGTCGAGACACTGTCAGTGGATACGGTAGCATCAAGCAACGATCTTGAGGATAGGGATTTGTTCCCCTGATGCCTCAGCGGAGCGCCAGTTACGATGTGTGGCGGGTGGAGGCCTGTATTAACCTCCACCCGTCGCTTCTGTACTCATTCTATCTTTACCGCCGCCCGAACGTTCTGTGGAGAAAGGTATGGCCATCGCGGTGGAGGCAACCTCTGTTATTCCCTTCTCATAGGAAGACCATCACCTTGTGCAGACGGACGCAGTCAGTCAGTGTCACCGGAACTGCCCGCACAGGCATGTGTGGGAGTTACCACTCGCGCCCAAAGCCAAGAAGCAGGAGCAGAATTGCGTCCCCGTTCTTGCAGCCGATCACTGAACGAGGTTCTTGCAAGGGCCGATCCTGCACCGAGTATGTCCCGACTTCAGGCCCAGGGACTGGGATGTCCAACGCCTGGCACAACTGTTAGGATCGTTCCCGCTCAGTCTGCCCAACCCGCCAAGGTGAGCTTCAACTCCAACAAGGGGATCCTCTTTAGGGTTTTCACTCAGTGCAGCTCGGGTAGCCAAGCAGCTAGTTGTCCCCCCGAAGCTTGAGAGAATCTGTTTCCTCCGGCAGGCCCGATGATTCACCTATGGCAGGCCATATGGGGCTCAAAGCGGACACTCGAGCGAGGTAAAGACAGGACCTTCTTCTGGCCGGGGATGAACTCTCAGTTAGGCAGTACTGCCGCAGTTACGATGTCTGCCAACGACAACGTCTAAGGGTCGCTTGATGCGTGTTCCCCTAGGATCATTGCCACTGGTTGGGGAGCCATTCAGTCAAGGTTGGTGTCGACCTGGTGGGACCCTTAAGTAATCCACCAACCCGAATCGCGGTCACCGCTACATTTTTGTAGTGTATCAAGAACCTACGTGACTCGATACCCATAGGCTGTCTCCGACTAGAGCTCGGATCGATCCACTACTGTTTCTGAGGCTCGGCTGGCAGATTTGGACGCGCACGTGGGCGTGCCCAAGAAAAAGTATCGGCCGTAATTTGTGTACTGGAGAGCGATCATCATCCTCTCCAGTGCCTGGACCGGATCCGGTAAGACAGTCGTTTCGACCTCATAGTTTGGGCAGTGGAACTGCACCGGACATGCTTTCACTTTTCGCCATATCAAGGGATTATCGCATCACTACGGTATGCTACTATCTCAGCCGAGCTCCGTAGTCAAGCACACCAATGGGGGAAATCAGTCAGGAGGGACAATTCCCTTCAGCCAGGTTTAGTCCCCTTTTTTTGGTCTGTTGTACATGTGTAGTGACAGTTGAGGTAGTTGACTCATCATCAGTCTCGATTGCTACTTTCATTGTCCTGAATGTTTTGCTTAGTTGTTTGATAAATGTATTTATTATGTATCTCCCTTGTAAATTCTTATCGATGGCCTGTTATGTATGCTTTATCATACTCATGTCGATCACATAGGTTGGTTTCGGTCCCATTGTTGTAGATTCTGCACATGTGTCAAGGTTCAAATGATCACTATATCTCAGATAACCAGAATGCTTTTAGAAGCGGGGTTTGTCACGAGCTATGACGATTGACCCATCTAGGGTGGTGGAATTATTCATTTATTATAGTCGTTGTATATGTCCGTGTATCCGTCCGCTTAATTTGTCTAGAGGTGTGTTTCACCTTCAATGTCGTTCAGCTCAGGTTAGGTTACATTTCTCTCTCTCTCTCTCACTAATTCCACTGCCCGTGCAATTCATGTCCTGCAGGTTCACGGGTGGCTGGTACCTTTCGCTTGAACTGGCTGTCTCTATCGGGCCTCTCACCTGTCCCTTTTTACCTGCCGCACGTGGCCCATTTCCTTAAGGCTTGAGGAATTCCTCACCTCTGTGGATGTTTACGTGGCATTTTGGCTGCCATATGCTTAGGCAGGTTTTCTCTACCACTCTAGACGGAAGATGTCCTTGGGAGCGCCCTGGCACCGTTATGGTTCTCGACCACTTCGTCGAAGGTACGGTCCGGTACCTTCATCCTACAGTCGGCCTGTAGGGAGGGACATCACCTCACGTCATACTCTTTTCCGCATCGTGCGTCTCTGGACTCTCGACTGGACGAGGGCAGAGAGTCGTTTGAGGCCTCCACTTGGGTCACCCACGGTAGCTGAAGCAATGTTTCGTGGATTTTTGTTGATGTTTTTTGTAGCCGGCTCATTCTTTTCTTTTGCGCAATTTCTTTTTGGTTTTCCAAAATTATAAAAGAAATATTATAGGTTTTGAGACCACTTTTTCTGGTTAATTCACTCTTTAACCTGGCCAAGACTAAAATTATATCCAAAGTCTTTCTCCTTTAGTTAGGCATCTGGTGATGCGGTAGTCGGTGGGGATGGGGGAGAACCAGGTGATTCAGGTTGGTACTTGCTTGGTCTCGCTCGTCCTGCCGCCTGTCACAATCACCGGTCTCTTAGTCTTTCGGGCACCGTCCTGTTCGAAGTGTGCAAGGGGAAAGCGGTGTTTTATGTTTGGCGAGCGTGCGTCCATGATTAGTCGTTTGGATGCGTGGTTTGGAGAAATTGTGTCATTTTGAAATGTTTGCTGTAAAAATGTGGGATAATAGTGCCACTGAAATTATTTGCAATGTGGTGGCATTATAAAGCAAAAGGGTTGGCCGAATTAGTTTTCAGTTTTCCTAAGAAAGGAAACTGTTACCGTGAGTGAGGGAAGCTGAAGATCTAATTGCTGTTCTTTGTTTAGCCTGTTAATGTAATCTCTATACCTGCTTCGTTTGAGAGACCTTTAGCGAACATTCCTCATTTAGTTGTTAACTGTGTTATCTCAGGTCTAGTTTTTTGAGCTGGTGATACTAGTATTACCGGCAAACACCTCCTCGTCGCCCACTATGCGAGTGGCTGTTAGATTTAAGCAGCAAATTTCAGACCGACCAGACTGCGGGGTTCCAGTACCCTTCTCTCCTTTCCTTCCATTACCCGTTTCCTCTCCTCCCGGGGGCGTCACCCTAAGCTTGCGCTGTTTGGGGCCACGCAGATGTGAGCCAACGGACCTTGCTGGTTGGACCGTATACCCTGACCGGGACCGTTTCAGCACAACGCCTCGACCCACTTACCCTTCTTTCCTTCCAATTCCGTTTTCCTCTCCTCCCGGGGGCTTCACGCCAAAGCTTGCTCTGTTGGGGCCACGCGCAAGTGTGAGGAGCACGTGGACCTTTTTATGAATGTACTGGACGGGTCCTAACCCCGTCCGGGACCTCAGCGACAACATGGGGACGCCGTTCTCCACTGCCTC
Source organism: Conus ventricosus (assembly GCA_018398815.1). Classification (NCBI taxonomy): domain Eukaryota; kingdom Metazoa; phylum Mollusca; class Gastropoda; order Neogastropoda; family Conidae; genus Conus; species Conus ventricosus. The sequence goes on from JAFLJL010016798.1 coordinate 9,116, forward strand.
GGATTTCCTGCGGCCGGATGCGGGCCGGTGTGGTTTGCTCTGTGTCCGTGCAATTTGGGTGTGTGTGTGTGCCGGGCGTGTCGGCATTGAAAGACTCTGTTCGGGAACATACCCGTTTTGGGGCACCTGATCGACACTGAAATTCTCCCATAGGACTTTGGAGAGACAGAGTGTGGGGTAACCACATGAAGCACGGAAGGATTGTGTGTGTGAAATGCATAATTGTGATTGTGCATGTTGTGTGTGTTGGAATGCTCGTTTGTGACCTATGTGGTATGTTGTGTGTGTTGAAATTGCTTAATTGTGATTGTGCATGTTGTGTGTTTGAATGCTTATTTGTTGACTCTGTGTGAGCTGGTGTGAAGTAAAGGTGTATTGTATTGTAATCTTTCTTTGTGTGGTCTCTTGCTAGGCGTGCGAGGTCATCACAACCTGTCACTCCATCTAGACGATCCTGTCAGGGCAACCACCCGGGGTCCGGTCGGACATTGTGGGGGCTCGTCCGGGATGTGAAGGGTTCTGGCTGTCCTCTCTCGTTCGCGGAGAACCTGTCCCAGTCTGTCTGTTTTGTATAGCGTTTCAGTTAGTTTGTCGTGTTTGTTTGTGGGTGGTTGGCTGGGTGACTCTATGTGTAGGGAGATCTTTGTGGCCTGAACGAACGATCAGTGGACTGGTGGGGGATCGAGGTGAGACTAAGGATCGAACCACGCCAGACCTCTTTCCCGTTCCGCCGGGTGCCGTCACGCAGGATACGGCCAAAAGACTTTTCCTTTCTGTTGCCACACAGTCTGCCATTCCTGTTTTGTGGTTAACCCCGTTTTCATTACCAGGTTGTTCATTGAGTACAGGTGGGTGTATCAGACGTTAGTTTCACATTTTATTTTCTTCTCCGGGATTCCTTCTGTTATTTTTATTTTGTTGTTGTCGGTGAGTCCCACCGCACCTGTGTGCCTCGTGTTGGGAGCATCGTTTTTTGCCAGATGGGAGCAGCCTGGACATATATATATTTTTTTTTATTTTCGGTGAGCCTCACCGCACTGTTGCTCGTGGTTGTGGACCGTGGTGTTTGCCAGCGTGGGACAGCAGGACTTGAAACGTTGACATTTGTTTTTTTGATATTTGCATGTTTCTCAGTCAGTCACCAGAGACGTGACCTATCCGCAGCGGTATTTGTTTCTTCAAGTTGGAATTGTCTTTTCCCCTGTATTTGAGAACAGTTAGTGATATTAGTGTCATGCAACGTCCGGTGCTGGTGGTATGGCACGCGTGCATCGCAGAAGAAAGGTCTCAAAATGTAGTCCCTACTATATGACCATAACATCCGTCACTGTGACATCTACTTATGTGCCAGAGCTTTAGCCGAAAGTCAGTGAGTACTTTTCACTACTTCTTTCGCTAAGTGGAATCTTCCAGCTGAGACCCTGACTGGCATTTTGCACTCGGAAGCGACAGAGTATCGCGAAGCAAACTGTGGGCTTCTGTGAGTCGCAGAAACCGAAACCCTCTCTTCTCCATGCTTCCCCTCATAAGGAGTAATGCCTCGGGGAGACTTTCCTCCTGAGAAAGTCGATACCCCAGGGACGGGTCAAACGGGTCATCCTCCCGTGACGAGAGTGGTGAATCCAGCCCAGGCCCTCGCCCTCCGTCCTGATGTTTCAGGAGTGACAGCGACGAGAGTATGAAACCCTTCGTAGGGAAGTGGCTTGTCAAGACCCGGAGGCCCTCCGTCGGGAGAGTTAGATCAGCGTAGGGAAGGGGCTGACAGACAGAAGCCCTCCGGTCCAGGAAGCGCTAATTGGAGGATGGCTCTGCGCAAGAGGATACATCCCGAACCGGGAAGATCTGCGCAGAGAGGAGTGCTGCCAGAACAGGCAAGCACTGCGTAGTGACGAGATTGAGACAACTTATCTTTCGCGGACATCTCGCATCAGTAAATCATGGGTAAATCAACCAGGCAAGTGAAAGAGGTAGAGGCCCCAAATTAAAGCTTCCCGAGTTCAGACCTAGTGAGGACATTGATAGATCAAGAGCATTTTGACAAGGTAGCCATTCGTACCAATTTGTCTTAGGAACAAAATGCCATGCACCTTTTTTCCTGGATTTATCAGGTCTGCAAGGGAGTGTGTGCTCACGTCTAAATGAAGGCGTTCTTATGCAGACATGCAATTGGCTCTGCGTACAAACGTTTCCACCTTACCCCAGAGACGTCACAGGAGAAAGTTTAGGTCCGTGAAAAAAGAATAAGCGATGAGACCATCGTGCAGTTTTGAGCATAGGCTGCGCAAAACGCTAGGTGAACTGGCGTCAGTTGGCTAAGCTGGAGCTTGAGGATCTGATTCTCCTCGAACAGCTTACTCAACACCGTGTCCCCATAGGTGAGGATCCTATCGCGAGACAGCACCACAGGATTTCGTTCGCGGCTGCGATTCATACCGCTGAGGTGTTTGCTGAAGCCCGTAGAGCTTATGGGCATCGCCCAGGATAAGGACAGAAAGACCCTCACAGAATTAGTGGCAAAAGGCACCAACGACTGCTAGCGGTCGAACAAGGCAGGCAGTTCATCGGGGACCTCAGCAACCAACCCCGACTGTGTTTTCTTTGTGGTCGTCCTGGCCACATTTAGGAAAGATGCCCAAAAGCCGCCGGTAGTCCTGGGGCTAGTCCGTTTCCCGCGTCCTCGATCCTCGCTAACGTGGGGTCCACCCCAGCTTCTGTGGTAACCGAGTGTCATGTTTCTTCTGTTGTGGGTTATCTTCCCTTGGTCGACCCTGTCAGGGATTCGGAGCATCAACGATCTTGTGGATATGGATTTGGTTTCGCCTGAGGCACCAGCGGGGCGCCATTTCGATGTGTGCGGGTTGGAGGCTGGTTTTATTTACCTCCACCTCCTTCTGTACTCATTCCTTCTACTACGCCCCATACTTCTGTGGCGAAGTAGGCCATCGCGGTGGAGCAACCTCTGTGATTCCCTTCTCAAAGGGAAATCCGCATCACCTTTGGCAACGACCCAGTCAGTCTGTGTCTACGGATCTGCCCGCACGTAGGCAGGGTTTTTGGGAGTTACCACGCGCGCCAAAGCCAAGAAGCAGGAGCAGGAATTGCGTCCCGTTCTTCAGCCGATACTCATTACGAGTTTCTTGCAAGGGCCGGCGTCCTGGCTACCAATGGTCCTTCTTCAGGCCAGGGACTTGTATGCCAACGCCTGCGACAACTGGTAGATCATCTCCCGCACCAGTCTGCCCACACGCCAAGGAGATCGTTCAAGCTCCACAAGGGGATCCTCTTTAGGTTTTCACTCAGGCAGATCGGTAGCCAAGCAGCTAGTTGACCCCAAAGCTTGAAGAATCTGTTTTCGTCCGCAGCCCCGGATTCACCTATGGCAGGCCATATGGGCTCAAAGCGGACTCTCGAGCGAGTAAGACAGGACCATTCTTCTGGCCGTTGATGAACTCTCATGTTAGGCAGTACTGGCCGCAGTTGCATTGTCTGCCAACGGACAACGCCTAAGGGTCGCTTGATGGAATGTTCCCCTAGGATCAGTGCCACGGTTTGGGCGCCATTCCAGCAAGGTTGGTGTCGACCTAGGAGGGACCGCATTAACCATCCATTCCCGATCGCGGTCAACCGGTACATTTTTGGTAGTGGTTAGACTCCGTGATCGATACCCAGAGGCTGTCCCGCCCTAGGACTATCGATGCCCCATACTGTTGCCTGAGGCGCGCTGTCAGATTAGGACGCGCGCACTGGCGTGCCCAAGAAAAAATACGGCCGGAAGTTTGTACTGTAGAGCGATCATCATTCCTCTCCAGTGGCCTGGACCGGATCCGGCCAGTCAGTCGTCAACTCATAGGTTGGGCAGGAACTTGCAGGGTCATGCTTTCACTTTTTCGTCCATATCAAGGGTTCCAGCAATAGCGATCTGACAATCTCAGCCGAGCTCCGTAGTCAGCACACCATTGGCGAAATCAGTCAGAGGGACAATTCCCATTCATCCAGGGTTATTCCGCCTTTATTTGGTCTGTGTACCAGTGTAGTGACAGTTGACGGAGTTGAATCATCCCTGTCTCGGATTGCTACTTTCATGTCCTGAAGGTTTGCTTAGGTTTTGTTTATAAATGTAGTAATATGTATCTCCCCCTGTTAATTCTATCGTGGAATGTTTAGTATTTGGATTTATCGTACTCTGTCGATCACAGAGGGATGGGGTTCGGTCCATTGTTGTGATTTTGCACATGCGTCAAGGTTCAAAGGAGCACTATATCTCAGAGAAAAAGATGCTATTTAGAAGGGCGTTTGTCACGAGTTTTGTCACAAGGCCTTGCCGATTGACCCATCTAGGGGTGGTGGAATTATTCATATTATTTATTGTCGTTGTTGTTATCGTGTATCCGTCCCTATAATGTGGCTTGTGGTTGTTTGCACCATAATGTCGTTTTCAGAGCTCAGGTAGGTTTACTTCCATCTCTCTCTCTCTCGTCTCTAATTCCACTGCCCATGCCATTCCATGCCTGGCAGGTTCACGGTGCCTGGACCTTTTTCGCTTGAACTGCTGTCTCTATCGGCCTCTCACCTGTCTTTTTTAACACTGCCGACACGGTGGCCGCTATGACCTCTTAGGCTTGGGATATTCCCCCCTCACCCTGTGACGTAGCGAGGCATGTTGGCAGCCATTACATGGCAGGATTTCTCTTCAACTCGAGCGGAAGAATGTCCATTGGGAGGCGCCTGCACCGGTTTGATGGATTCTCTACCACATCGTCGAAGGTACGGTCGGTACCTTCATCCTACAGTCGGCCTGTAGTGAGGGACATCACATATCACGTCATGCTCTTTTCCGCATCTTCTCTGCTGGTCCTCACGACTGGACAGAGGTTCAAGAGTCGTTTGCTGACCGCCACATGGGTCACCCACTGGGTAGCTGTAGGCATCATTTCGTGGTTTTTTGTTGTTTTGTTGTTAGCGCCACGGCTAATTCTTCCTCTTTTGCGCAATTTCTTTTGGGCTTTTCAAAATTATAAAAAGAAAAATAGTTTGAGACCACTTTTTCTGAGTTAATTCAATCTTTAACCTGGCCAGTCAAAATTATTTAAATCCAAAAGTCTATTCTCCTTTTTATGCATCTGAGGTGATGCGGTAGTCGGTGGGGATGGGGGAGAACCTGGTGATCAAGGTTGGAACTTGCTGTCTCCTCATCCACCCCTGTCACAATCACCGTTCACTTAGTCGATTCGGACCACCGTCTGTTCGAGTGTGCAAGGGGAAACGAGTGTTTTTATATTTTGCCGAGCGTGCTGTACGCGATGATAAGTCGTTTGGATGCGGTGGTTGGCGAATAGTGTCATTATGAAATGTTGCTTCTAAAATGGTGTGGATAATTTGGTGCCAGTGAATTATTTGCAAATGAGGTGGCAGTTTATAAAGCAATGTGCCGGTATTAGTTCAGTTCCTAAGAAATGAGAAAAGATGAACGTTGAGTTAGGGAAGGATGAAGATATAATTGCTGTTCGATTGTTTAGCCTGTTTAATGTAATCTCGTTACCTGCATCGTGTTAGGAACCTTTAGCGAACATTCCCACATTTTGGTTTGTTTACTGTGTTATGCTCGAGGTCTGTGTTGAGCTGGTTGGTTACTCATGTATTCCAGCAAACACCTCCCTCGCCCACTATGCGAGTGGCTGTTAGGATTCAGCAGCAAATTTCAGACCGTACTGACGCGGGGGTTTCCAGTACCCTTTCTCCTTTCCTTCCAGTTCCGTTTTCTCCCCCCGGGGGCGTCCCCCGAAGTTGCGCTGTTGGGGGCCACGCGTTGAGCAGTTGTGGCCCTTTGTGGATGGTCCTAACCCCTGACCGGGCCTTCGCAACAACGCCCGACCCACGGTCCCCTTCTTTCCTTCCTTTCCCTTTTTCTCTCCGGGGGGGGCTTCCCCCAAAGCTTGCTCTTTTGGGGGCCGCGCCCGTGGAGGAGCACGGGGCCTTAGGGCGGTTCCCCTGCCCGGGCCCTTCGCGAAAACCCTCCCCCCAGGGGGAGTGTTCCCCACGTCCTATTTCCCGGGCCATGTCCCCCAGTGTGGTTCGCTCGTGTCGTAAATTTGGGTGGTGTGTGTCCCGGGCGTGGGGCTTAAAAGATCTTTCGGGAACGCCCCGGTTTGGGGCACCTGATCGACACGATGCTCAGAGGATTTTGGGAGCAGAGTGTGGGGGAACCCAGAACAGGAGGGAAATGTGTGTTTTAAAGCTTAATTTTGATTGTGCAGTTGTGTGTTTTTGGAATGTCTTTTGGACTTTGTGTATTTTGTGTGTTTTGAAATGTTTTGTGTTGTGCATGTTGTGTGTGTTGGAATGCTTTTTTGTGACTAGTGTGGGGGGGTTTTGAAAAAAAGGTGTATTGTATTGTAATTTTTTGTGGGTCTCTTGCGGGTTGGAGGCAGTCACTCCCTTCATCCCATCTAGCCCCGCCCTGTCAGGGCAGGCCCTTAGGGGTCGGTCGTGACACCGTGAAGCAGGATGAAGGGCCACAAAATTTGGACTTTTTTAGCGATCGAGGGAAATGGGATGATTACTGAACTACGGATTTCCCTTTCGGTTTGGGCTACATGGGGCAGGCTGTCTCTAAACCCCTTTCCTTTCATAAAATACTGAAACTTAAACCCCCATTTTTTTTGCCGATTTCCCATTTGGAAAAAAGTGTATTTGGTTTTGGGGTTTTTAAAAAAAAAATTTTTTTTTAAGGGACCAGTTCACACTGCCCGGTTTTCTCCGCGCTTGCCAGCGTTCGTGTGACGCCCACGGCAACCGCCCAAACACTTCTTTTGCCATGGGGCCCAGACTGAACGAGCCATCTGTTTTTTTGTCTTTAAAAAGGGGATATGAAGTCATGCCCCTGGAAAACGGGGATCATCCATTCGACCGGCGAAGTGGGCCCCAAACAAGCCCCGACTGTCGATGCAAGAACCGAGCGAGCCATTGGAATGTTAATGGTCGGGATGTCATCGAAGGGGGCAGCCCCGACAACTGAATGCGTCATCTACAATTGTAAGGCTATCACAACGTTTGGCAGCGACTGGTTCCACCACTGATTGGCGTCGAACGGGCCAACCTCGTGTTACCACACCAGCGCAGGATCGATACATTCGACAGCTTCATCTTCGTAATCGATTCCTTACAGCAGCAGAAACATGTCGCCAGGTGGTTGGTCGATGGGGTCCAGTGTCTGGACAACCGTTCGACGTCGATTGCAAGAATCAGGGCTCAATGCAAGACGCCCTCATGTTGGCCCAGTCCTCACCCGTAGACACCGTCAGCAACACCTGCAGTGGGCCAACCAGCATCTGCCATGGACACGACGTCAGTGGAGAGCTGTGCTGTTCTCTGACGAAAGTCGCTTCGCGTTATCTCATGCTGACGGGAGAATGAGAGTCTGGAGGCGTGTCGGGGAATGCTACGCCAACTGCTGCGTGTTTGAAGCCGATAGATGGGGAGGGGGCAGTCTGATGGTTTGGGGGGCATTCAGTCATGACTACCGGACACCTCTGTACTTTTTTGACAACCATGTGAATGGCAACACGTACCAGCAGGTGCTGCAGAACCACGTCGTCCCACTGTTTGGCCAGCACCCGGAGCTGCAGTTCTTCCAGCATGATAATGCACGACCCCACACCGCAAGAGCCACCGCTGCGTTTCTCCAGGCGAACAACATTGCCGTGTTGCCCTGGCCATCTCTGTCCCCTGACATGGCTCCCATTGAACACGTCTGGGATGAGCTGGGGCGTCTTGTGGCCCGTGGAAGACGTCCACAGACTCTCGATCATTTGAGGCGCGCACTGACCGAGGAGTGGGATGGACTGCCACAGGCGTTCTTGCACAACCTTGTCTACTCCATGAGGAGGCGCTGCCAAGCGTGCATCGGGGCAAATGGCGGACACAGTCGTATTAGAGCTCGCAGACGGACATGCTCGTCGTGGTGTACTTTTTGACAGGGACCCTAGTGAAGTCACCAGCTAATTTCAGATGAATTCGGCCATTCTTGTCAAGAACAGACATTTTGTTTAATTGAAAAATGGATGCGTAATCAAATATGCTTACTTTCATTAAATAATTCTGTACTACCAACGTTGTCTGGGTCTTTTGGCAAGCGGTGCGTTTTTAATGTTGTTCAGTATATATCCCGGCATCAACCAGGCCCGAGAGATACAGGCACCTGCAGTGTTGGTCAGGAAATGTGAGCAACACTCTCAGAAACGCATCCATTAAGTGGATGAAACTCGACTGTGTGGTCCCAGTCTTCCCAACTGAGTCCGCAGCAAACTCAACTCTAGGTAGGAGCCGGTCGGGGCAGAAAAACCCACATGACTCTGATGGGATTCGAACCCAGGACCTCCCAGCTGGGAGTCCGCGACGCTAACCACTTCGCCACGGCGGCTGGTCTGGGAGATTTAGTTTTGAATGTTGCAACGATCTCAGCAGATCTATACTTGCTGTACGTGTCTGTATGTCTGTCTATATGTATGTCTGTGCATACATACGTACCTACGTACATACGTACGTGCGTACGTATGTTTGTATGTATGTATGTTTGTATGTATAATGCATGTAGCTATGTATGTATGCATCTATGTGTTTTTCAGTGTGTATGTGTGTGTGTGTGTGTGTGTGTGTGTGTGTGTGTGTGTGTGTGTGTGTGTGTGTGTGTGTGTGTGTGATAGAGAGAGAGAGAGAGAGAGGGAGAGAGAGAGAGGGAGGGAGGGAGGGAGAGAGGGGCAGTAAGAGAACTATGCACTCTGTGAATTCTTGTATCTCTTGTATTTCTAAATGTACAATTCCATATTTATGATTTCAAGAGAAAACCTCTAAGATTTCCGCGCTGAACTCTATACTTTCTTTTTCTGCTTTTGAACTTTAGAAAATCTACTGTAACGCATTTTGTTCTGCAATTCTTATTAACATTATTTCATTTTTTAGCAACAGACATTAATTCTGGATGACTTCCATACTGATTGAATTGAAAACATTCTGTAACCTTATTATTCCATTAATTTTGTAATACATTAAAGAGAGAGAGAGAGAGAGAGAGAGAGAGAGAGAGAGAGAGAGAGAGAGAGAGAGAGAGAGAGAGAGTAAATGGAAGTTGAATTTCATGATGTTTGGGTCTGTGTGTTTGTTAACACTCGGCTGCGTCTAATGAAACATCACGTCTACAGTTAAATTGATTCACTCTGATAGGAATCGAACCCACGACCTCCCAGCCGGGAATCCGCGACGCTAACCACTCTACCACAGCTGCTGGCGGACAGTAACTTTAGGTTATGTACGTTTTGAAAAGGTCTTTGCTGCATGTGAATGGACGCCCATCCTCCCATGAAAACAAGAAAAGACAGACAGTGGAACCTGGTCACTCTATCTGTCCGCCCCATCCCATCACAAGCACGTTACAGTCTCTCACTGATGAGCATATTCGTCAGCAGTGGTCATGGGGTAACACAGCTCTGAAATACTCATTGCTCTACGAAATTACTTGGGATGCCTATTCGCCTGGAAACATCACTGTATGACCTAGTCTTCAAAAGACACCAACATAATGATAGATATCAAGGTCAGCATCCCAAAGGTAGGAAGAAGAGCAATCTTCCCTTGTCAACAATTCAGAAACAAACAAAAGGATCTAAAGATGGGAACATGATTCTTAATCTCAACATTCTTGAAGAAATAGAATTACAGGGAGTAAATTCAAGAATACTAAAGAAAAGAAAAAAGATCCAAATAGATAAAGCAATGTACACAATATCATTTGGATGCCAAACACAAATGACGTTTGAAAAAAATGCACAATAGACAGAAAAAATCGCGACTATAGGCCTGAAAAGGGAAACGTACATACATGAATGAATTGCAGTGTTCCCTACCGCAGACATGGATCATAACGCACATGTTTTGACAAATTTTGAACTCTAATAATGGACAAAAAAATAGACGGCCATATTGGCATAAATGTTAACTCAATCTGTGGTACATACTCGTACAACACCACGTCTATAATGCCACACACTCCGGTATAACATACCTAAACAGACACAAGTTAATTCGGTCTGACAGTCCCTGCTGAGCAAAGACAACCATATTGGTGACGTTGGTGATGACGCCATAGTTCACGAGGATAGGAAGTATCCCGGCATACAGCACAAGCTCCATTTCCGCCACGTGAGGACTGACAATATTTCGAGGATTGTTGCAAGGTAAAAGCACTTGGTGGGGTAACATAGATGGCTGATTTGTGTGGTTGGTGAGAGAATTAGCACTGGATGTAATGTCTCCAAAATCTGCATGGTAAGTGTCTGGTGACATTACCGTGTCGTTCATCCTGGAGGGTAGTAAGCCACCTGGAGCACCAGTTTAGCGCATTTCAAATCCGCCAAAAAAGAAACGCGTTGCTTTCACCCGTCCATGTACGTCCAGTTACATGAAACCTGCCAGTCTGCAAACCTCAACACCAGACATGAAAAAGACATGAACAGTTGAAAGTAACTCACGTGTATGTCTAACCTCATGCGTGTGTGAATTTCTGAAAGAGATTAACATTTTTCAATCTGATCTAATGTTTTACAGAGGATAGATTTTTAACCAAATTTCCGGTGTGGTTTCAAAAGGTGTATTTAAATGGTAGTGTGAATCAGATTTTTTGTTTTTATTAATGAGTTGTAAGTAGACTTTAACGCGGTAGAGCTCTGATATGGACCTTTGCGATCGGCTGGGTTATAAGCAAAAATTACCATCACCATGTCTGTGTATGCATTATGTGGAAAATATATATTACCACACAGTGGTGCAAAAGTAAGTTGACTGTCACCATTACCGTTCAGTATGTATTACTGCAGTCAGAACATTCCAACACAAAAAGACACACTGTATTTTCACATTTCCAGTCATTCTTTAGGATCCACTTTCTCTCCTCGTCTGGCACATGATCTGCCATAATGCATCACTATCCTGTAAAAGGAAATAATACATAAAAGCATCTTTTCTAGACAAAAATGAGACTTTCAAATTACGTTTACACCCCCCTGTATAAGAAAATGAAGCTATTTCTAAACAGATATTCTCTGGGCCTGTTCCAACACACAAAGCACTACTGATAAGGGAAGCAGGAACATTGTATAAAAACATTGCTTCCAGTTATGTAAAAACATCTCCAGACTGAAAACCTTTCCTTTCGCACGGTGTGAGTCGGTCTCTGTTAAGAGAAAAAATAGCTAAAAAATAAAATAAAATAAATAAAATAAAGGGGGGGGGGAGGAAGAAAGGGGAGGGTGCAAGAAGTAAGAGAGGTTAGTTTCCGGGGGGAGGAAGCTGTAGGACTACTAGACAAAGTTTGTTAGTAAATGAACTTACACCGAGGCCGCATGCTTTGAACACCACACATAGTCTTCATTGTGATGTTGTCCGCATGCTGTCCGATGTGAACAGAGCTTAACTGCGTGTTTTGGTTTGTTGTGGTTGTTATTGCTGTTGTTGTTGTTGTTCTTCTTCTTCTTCCTCCTTTTCTTAATATTATCATTGTTTCCATTATCATCAGCAGCATAGTTATCATTACCTCCTTTAATCTTATTATTGTTGTTTTTATTATTATTATTATATTTTTGCTGTTGTTGTTGATATCATTATTATTACTATTTAAAAAAAAAATATTATCATTATTAATCAGAACATTTGTCCGCCTAATGAACGTTCAAGACGTATACAACAAACAGGAACACACATCATGTCACAAGCGAAGTAAATTAGAACAACGGGCAATGCAACAAAAAAAAAACACCCCGCAATCACAAGCTCGCTCCCCATCCACACTTACATCCCACCACCCAGCCTCGCTCTCTCACACTCTCTCTCCATCCATCGACCGCCTCCAAAACAACAACAATCACAGTAGTAAGGTCAGGGGCTTCTCACGCCTCAAATGCGGGGGAGGCAAAATGGGGAGGGAACAAGACAACGCCTTAGGACGAATCACATGACAGAGCAAGCTCGCTGATGACATCGCGAGATCGATGTGACTTCCCTATTGATAAACCTACGGGCGATTGCATCACGAGTGTACAATCAGCTGAAAAGAAAAAATGTAAACAAACCAAAAAAAGACAGACTGGTTTAAGCGACTTCCTTTTTTTGGAGTGTTTCGATGTTTGATTGTTTTTTTGTTTTTTTATTAAGATGCCAACGGTTCATTACCCGTTAAAGAATGAGATTTGGGGATTTATTAGGTGTCTTTGTTTGTTTCGATGTTTGATTGTTTTTTTTTTTTTTTTTTAAACTGCCTTATAAGGGTGACAACTCAAACCAAAAAACCAACAGCGGATTCACTTGAAAGACTTGAACTATATGACTAAACCATAATAGCTGATCATCACTGATTTTCCACAGTGCTATTAAAAGTTCTTAAGGGGCGAAGCATATGACACAAGACGGTCGGTGAATGCATCGTGAGATCGATGTGTGCTCGTTAAGAAACGCCTTAGGGCGATGAAAGCACAAGCCCGCTAAATTTATACGTTTATCTGTCATCCTCTTTAAAAAAAAATCTGAATATTTTTTTTTAAAACCACCGAACCGTGTAATCGAATCTGGAGGTTATATTTTTGCGTCAAAAAGAAAAAATCATGTTGCATCAGAGCATCAGATATTACTGGAAATGACACGTTTTCCCCCGTCGCTGATCGTTCGAGTTATAAAACGGACTAAAGTTAAAGCAAAAAGTAATGTTAACTTTAGTCAGTCTTACAGAACGAAGGACCACCCAGGAAACACCACGAGGAGGTGGGGGATTGTTTCCCAAAAAATAATGGATTAAACAGCACACTCTGATACGAGAAAAAAAAGAAAACGACTATTAGAACACTCATCAAGACCACAATCACGTTGGAACGCTATCATTCAAATAAAAGAAGCTGCCAGGGGGGTCAATAAAACAAAAATCTATACAGCCGTAGGAAAAGTTGTGACACCGTCAGAAGCGAGAACTCGTTTTAATATAAAAAAAGGAAGAGAATTGCGGTTTGAGCGTACGTAAATATCATTTTCCGTCCGTTCTGACCCGATGTTTTTTTTACTCCCCTCTCTGCGTTTGAAGAACTTTTGGTAGTTTCTTTGGGAAGCATTGTGTTTTTTACCAACCCTTTACATGAGTTTGGTTTGGTCTTTCCAGAACAGAAATAGGTTTTTGATATTGACC
>JAFLJL010016799.1:0-12500 GCA_018398815.1 Conus ventricosus
GATCAGAATGGGGTATAGCTTTTCGGGTGTAGACACCTGAAAGTTGCGGTTTGCTCCAATTGTAAGGAAAATCACAGATTACCTATGTCACAACCGTACCTATCGCATCAATTGTCTTTCACAAAATATTGTTATCAATGTGATCTTTCCTCACCCAAGTTCTCTCTCATAGTATAGTCAGGGCTGCTGGCTTGGCTGGCTGGCTGGCTGTCTGTCAGTCTGTCATTCCTGCCCTGCCTCCCTGTCCTCTGTCTGTCTGTCTATGTTTCTGTCTGTCTGTCTATCTCACATACACACACATACACTCCACAGACACACACACACACGTCGCGCACACTACACACCGCGCGCACGCACTCACACACACACACACACACACACACACACACACACACACAACACACACACACACACACACACATACTACACACCCACACGCGCGCACCGCACGCACTCACGCACGCATCGCAACGCAACGCATACGCACGCACGCAACGCACGCACGCACGCACAGCACGCACACACACACACACACACACAAACACACACATTTTGAACTTGATTCAAAAAGTCCCGACTGCCTATTTTGAAGGGGTGTGAACAATGATAATAAATATGCAATGCAGATGTTAATTATACTATCATCCTAAAATAAGCATGAGAACCAGATCAATCTAAGACTGAAAAGCGTTTGCCAACTACTAAGGAACAATGTTTACAGACTTAGATACAGAGAGACCAGACAGAGAAGGTGAAAGGAATAAATGCCTTCCTGACCATAATCTATTACGACAATTCCATTTAACTTCTAATGCGCCATAATTATTGTGGATATGTGCTCTGGACATAATGCAAAATGCAAAGATCAAATCATCGTCATCTGTCATACAACACGAGTTGACATATCAGATGATGCCACACGTTTTGTCCCTTGTAAAATAAATGCTCATCTTATAATATTGATCTTCCTACTCCACGACGTAAAGATCCTGGGAAAATATCGCCTTGATGTTTTCAGCTTTGAGTGGAAACTTTAACTCATGCCTTTGTGAATACTGACAAAATAAAGATCAGAATGGTTCCCACGCCATTACTCGTCTTATTCCCCTGTACCTTACAATGAGGGTAGTCACCATACCTAAATAATACACTTTCTCTGTCTCTGTTTGTCTGTTTTATATCTGTGTGTCTGTCCGTCTGCTCTCTGTCTATCTGTCTGTCTATCTGTTCAGTCTATCTGTCTGTCTGTCTGTAATGTCTCCTCTCTCTCACTCACTCACTCGCTTTCACTCACTCTCTCCTCTCCTCTCCTCTCATCGCCTCTCTTCTCTCTCTTCTCTCTACTCCACTCCTTCTCTTCATTCGTTTTTTGAATCTTAATTTTGTTTCTTTTAACATTTACATATAAATTACAAAACTCACCTGTTACCGCGAGAGCAGAGTAACAAACCCAGAGGTGTGCTGTGTGTGTGTTGTGGTGTGTGTGTTTGTGTGTGTGTGTGTGTGTGTGTGTGTGTGTGTGTGGTTTGTGTGTTTGGTGTGTGTGTGTGTGTGGTGTGTGTGTGTGTGTGTGTGGTGTGTGTGTGTGTGTGTGTGTGTGTGTGTGTGTTGTGTGTGTGTGTGTGTGTGTGTGGTGGGTGTGTGTGTGAGTGTGTGTGTTTGTGTTTGTGTGTTTGTGTGTGTGTGTGTGTGTGTGTGGTGTGTGTGTTGTGAGTGTGTGTGAGTGTTTTCCGCCGCAGCTTTATCCCTCCTGTGTGTTTTCAATCTTCATGCCACCCGACACTACGCCGGAAGTTGTCATTTTCATCTCGGTTTAGAGCGAGCTTTGTTTGCCACAGTTCCACGATTATACATCCCCTTGCGCAACGAACTTTCTATGCATTTTTCATGCGCAATCAAATTCTCTCTCTCTCTCCTCTCTCTCTCATCTCTCCTCGTCTTCTCATCTCCTCTCACGACTCTCTCTCTCGTCTCTCTCTCGATCTTCTCTCCTCTCCTCTCTCTTCTCTCTCTCTCTTCTCTCTCTTTACAACGTTTTTGCATCTTACATGTTTTTCCTATCATATCTAATGTCATCTGGCGATGAAAACATGAAAAAAACACAACTCCTTTTTTATCGTTTTGTAATCAAAGAATTGTGCTTCCTGGTCTACATGATTCTCGGTGCATTTGTTAGATCACTTTCACGACACCTTTCTCCGCACCTTCCAGAAAGACAGACATTGAAAATTCTGCCAACCCCCCTTCCCACCCCCACCTCTCTCTCTCTCTCTCTCGTCTCACTCTCTTTCTCTTCTTCTTCTCTCCTCTCTCTCTCTCTCCTCTTTGCACCTTTGCAGTGTGTGTGTTGTGTGTGTGTGATGTGTGTGTTGTGTGTTGTGGTGTGTGTGTGTGGGTGTGTGTGTGTGTGTGTGTGGGTGTGTGAGTGTGTGTGTGTGTGTGGTTGTGTGTGGTGTGGTGTGTGTGAAGAATTCTGTTTTACGACGCGTCACACATATAGGTGATTGCAGACGTCTAAATAACATACTGTTTTTACAATTTTTAGACTAATATCATAAAAGAAAAGAGGACTGATGTGGTTACATTGAATAAACAATAAAGGATAGATTGAATTGTAGGACAGTACCGATGAAAAATTAGATAAAAAATAACTAAAAAATCTACTTACGATTACGATTATAAAATGTCCCTTAATGGACTACCAAAGGTTACTCGTTAATTTAACTAAGAGATACAACTGGCATCGTGGGGGTGGGGGAAAAGTCAAACACATTAACATCCCAGTGGGGGGGGGTTCAGCACTTAATGTATAGACACCATCAAAAAGGGTTTCGTTAGTTCCCAATCAAAAATCACATGTTGAACTTGAAGATCCCAACACCATACGCACCTTAACAGTCGGGGCACTACTTGGTTCGTAAGGGAATTACATAAAAGTCCCTAAAATTCGGCTAGAAATCCCGGTTCGGCTAAACGACACAAATTGACATGAGTTTTCCTGACGAGGTTTTGATGAGGAACTGGTAAGACGTCCAGATTGAAAGAGATGGGATGACTAATTTCCTTGTATGATAAAGGACAATCAACCTTAATACTACAAATATATCTTTGCTCCCTTTTTGCTGCTCTATCTGCTTGATCATTAAAAACGAAGGAGGTGTGCGATGAACCCAAGAAAATACAACATTAGGAACCATTCATTAAAGACAGTGCAACATGTACTTAATTCTCAATTAATAATTTCCTCTCTTTGTGTATTTTTCAAACAATACAAACCTGTTGGTAAAGACTGACTGTGAATCAACACAAACAGGATATTAAATATTGAGAACTGGCAAGAAATTAAATATTTAATGCCATCAGTACAGCAAAACTAGTTTAGCTGAAATATGGAATGACACTTACCTAAATAATATGATTGTTTTTCAGCTTTGAATCTGGAATAACAAGCCAGATCCCCACAAACAGCATCAAGAACTAGCTGTCATTTATACTTTCAATAGTTAGTAAAACTTTTCTCCAGCAATTTGATAATGCCTGCTAGACACATGCAGCGAAATCCCGCTTTATTTAGATCAGAAGACAAAATGTTTAACTGTTACATCGTTAGGTTCCCAAGGGGGTACCGTCGAACCAGTACGCGAGCGCTACTCATGTTGGGTCAAACTTGATGAATTATAAAACGTCTGAAACATATGAACGAAGTCGTCTCAAATTTGATTTTTCTGTCATTTTTTCGAAAAATCAATGTCTGGATCGTGTATTTAACTCTTCAAGGTCCATCCACCGCAATCCGTCTCACTACAGTATTTTACAGAACTTATTTTTCCTTTCCTTCATCAGTGCAAAAGGCCTGCTATCTATAAGCATCAGAGACATATTGTGCACAGTTCACCCAGGGCCAACTTTATTACAGCTTACTGTCCCAATTCTTTGAAGTTTCTTTAATGCGATCGCGAAGCAGAAAAGAATACTTCCTGTCCGTAAGTCTATCTTGATCTGTACAAGAACTGGTTGCTAAATGCAACAAAACTTTAGAACCTGTCCCATGGAGAAAGCCTGCAATTTTAATAAAATTCAAACTTTTTACTGCTTTAGTAACAATTGAGTTCAATATGTAGTTTCCCAGTTTAGTTTTGTGTAAGTAGGAACACCTAAAAATTTTTACTTCAATTTTATAAAAATTTCCTCCTCCCAGAAAGAATATGGCAGGTTACTTGGGTATATCCATTGTTTAAAGGAACCAATGTGTCTTTCAACAAGAATTGAAAGCCATTCAATGCATATAACTATTTAAATTATACCAGCTCGTGCTTGAAAGACTTCTGAATATAATTTATGCGACGTCTATTGTTCTTTATTCTAAAGATAACAATAATCCATATTGCAATTCATCAGCAATATTGAGCTAACCTTGGTATATGATGAAAATCATGTATATAATGTCAATATAAGCATACATTTAATAACAATGGGAGAAATTTATGAACCTTGTGAATTCCCATATTTATTGATCTTGAGGTGAATATACAGTCACACCAACTCTGGTCATTATGTGTCTCCCCACTTAAAAATGATTTCACATAATTGTATGCGTGACCAGAAAGACTCAATTTGTTTTAATTTATTATCATAATCCCGGCTGTGCCCACACGCTATCGTAAGCTTTAGTAAGATCAAAGAAGGAAGCAATGACAATTTTACTTTAGCAACCGTTTCTATAATTTTGATTAGTTATTCGTGTCAGTGAACAATTGTACTTCGTCCCCTTTCTAAATCAGATTGATGTGAAGAAATACATCATTTTATCACAGTAAAGCCATTCAAAAATTTATTATTTTTTTTTCCATGCCTTTTCCAGTATGAGACGTGAACTGAAATGGTCTATATAGTAGACGTCCCTCAGACCGAGCTAGTGCCTGCTTTAGAATCTGAGACACGATAGACGTCTTTCCATATATCGGTAAATTGTCCCCATTCCAACATTTGTTAAATAATATATGTAAAATGACTACCAGTTCTCTGTAAATGGTTTAACATAGTGTAGCGCAATTCCCATCCAAACCAACCGAAAAACCTTTTTATTTCCCAAACAGACGGACAGCATTCCTGACCTTCCTGAAAAGATATTGATACATTTATATACTGTTTGTTGTTTGGTACAGGATCTCAATAGTTATCAGTAGTTTTTTCTTTCAATCTAAAACGACTTTTGCTCATTAAGGCAAACATTCCATACAACATGTTTTAACGTCCATAGAGGCAAATTCCTCAGCCTTTTCTTTGGAGATAGAGAATTTCTTTACTTGTTGTTTTGATTGGTGAATCTTGGAGTTATTGCCCGATTTCATTCTTTCGACCTTATCCACACCAATTCAAGTCTTTACAATCAGAATACTGTCATTTAGACAGAACTGTGACCCAGTATTGTCTTTTTGCTAGCCCTTTAACTCTGTTTGCTTTTATTTTGTACTGCACATTTCTTATTGAGCTGCATCTTTTATTCTCTTGCACAGGAACATTTGTAACTTTTTAGCCATTAAGATAAGTCTAATGTATTTGTTTAACGGCCCCTCCTCGCAAGCCTGATTCCACCAGACATTCCCTGAGAATGTTTCACAGACATTTTGGTCCTTTTTGGGAATAGCTAAAGCGAGCAGCCTTCAAGACTGCTTTCCTGAAAGTTATCAAAAAGATGTAAACATCCTCACAAATAACTTCACTCTGAGTCTTCTCAGTGAGGGTAATTTTGAAAATTTCCCAATCACCTTTATTTAATTAAAATTTGGTTAATAACTCTACACCACTAACTTCAGATCCAACGGATTCTTTAAAATATAAAAGTATTGGCACGAATGGTCCCACCTAGTAGGGTCCATTGCTGTATCCCATTTTGCTGTTAATGCTAAAGCAGGTGAAACACTGTAAGATCAAGCGCCGATGCTCTATGATGAGATATGTCCTGTGAAGCGCGGTAGTTCTCTCCGTCGTTAAGCAAAACTAAGATGAATCGTCGTCGTTCGCCAGAGGTGGTTGAGTGTGTGTGTGTGTGTGTTGTGTGGTGTGTGAGTGTGTGGTGTGTGTGTGTGTGTTTTTGTGTGTGTGTGTGTGTGTGTGTGTGTGTTTTGTCTGTGTCGTGCGTGCGTGCCGTGTGTGTGTGCGTGTGTGTGTGTGTGTCTCTTTGTGGTGTGTGTGTAGTGTTGTGTGTGTGTGTGTGTGTGTGTGTGTGTGCGTGCGTGCGTGCGTGCGTGCGTGCGTGCGTGCGTGCGTGTGTGTGTGTGTGTGTGTTTGTGTGGTGTGTGTATGTGTGTGTTGTGTTGTGTGTGGTTGTGTGTGTGTGTGTGTGTGTGTGTGTGGTGTGCGTGTGTGTGGTGTGTGTGTGGTGAGTGATTGTATGTGTGTGTTGTGTGTGTGGTGTTGTGTTTGGTGTGTGTGTGTGGTGTGTGAGTGTGTGCGTGTGTGCTGTGTGGTGTGTGTATGTGTGTGTGCGTGCGTGCGTGCGTCGTGCGAGTGCGCGTGCGTGGCAATAATCACGATGATCTCATGCCTGCATGTCATGCAGATTGGCACAGGGCACTCTTGCGCATGCGTGTATGCGTGTGTGTACTTGCTTGTGTTTGTGTGTGCGTGTGGTGTGTGTGTGTGAGTGTGTGTGTGTGTGTGTGGTGTGGGTGTGTGTGTGTGTGTGTGGTGTGTGTCTGTGGTGTGTCTGTGTGTGTCTGTGTGTGTGTGCAGCTGTGTGCGTGCGTTTGTGTGTGTGTTTGTTGTGTGTGTGTGTGTGTTGGTGTGTGAGTGTGTGTGTGTGTGTGTGTGTGTGTGTGGTGTTGTGTGTGGGGTGTGTGTTTGGTGTGTGTTGTGTGTGTTCGTGGTGAGTGTGATGAGAGAGAGAGAGAGAGAGAGAGAGAAGAGAGAAGCGAGAGAGAGAGAGAGAGAGAGAGAGAGAGTGAGAGAGAGAGACTTACAGTAACTTTAGCTGCACAAACAACTGGTGCGAGACTGGTTGCATAAAATGGACACAGACGATGGCGAAGGTGCTGTAACATGCAGTGAACCCATTGGCTTCCTACAGTGTGGATCCTTTAGTGAGAGACAATGGGGAGGACTTGGTTTACCAGCAGGAACAGTTAGAAGAAAAGCTTTTTTTATGTCAGATCCTGTTACTCAGATTAGGTTATCCCAGACACCAGACAGACCAAGGTTTTTCGCATTGGTATAATAATCACATTCCTCAAGCACTGAGCTGTTACCACTTTCTGATGACTGAACGACTTAACCACAAATTGCCAGACTACTATTGCTGACCCCCCTCTCTCTCTGTCTCTGTCTCTCTCTCTTCCTCTGTCTCTCTCTCTCTCCCCTCTCCTCACTCTCTCTCTCTCTTCCTCTCTCTCTCTTCTCTCTCTCCTCTCTCTCCTCTCCTCTCTCCCCTCTCCTCTCATCTCTCATCTTGTCTGCCAATGGCCGACTGCCTAATCTCATTGTCGGGTGATGTCAAATCTTGCGCGACTGCAAGTAACTCCAGCCCGTTCTAAGAGAGGGTAACTCCACCTAAGGGCTACAATGCGAGGGTCCAGCATGTCTGGCCAGCCGTATTTACGGTGGTGTCTTGCGTGGCGTAGTTCAACGATTGAATCACCACAGCTGCCAGTACTGAAGATAGGTGTGAACGTTGAAGTGATCGAGGGGGAGGTGTTTTTCAGGGTGGAGTGTTACGGATGGAATGGGTCGTGTCTGCGGTGTGCTGACTGTCTGACTCTCACACAGAATTTATCGATGTAAAGCACGACTTTTCCAATGCACATACACACACCCACTCACCCAAACATTGACTGAGAGGCAACAGAACAACACATTTTGTTTTATGCTGCCCGAGCCATCAGACAAACATATACATAAATGCAAGAACATCAATAGGTCGCACGCCAACCGTAAGGCGTACACACAAAATATATCTATAATATAGCTAGCGCTGCTGGTTCCAACGACGACGCAGACGATGACGACGACGAAAAGCGATGAAGAGGACGAAGACGATGAAGACAACGACTACAACGTCAAGTCCGACACAGGACTTACAGAACTTCACAAAGCTGTGGCTCAAAATCACTACCACACTCACGGCGTCCTCTGCCAATGACAAGGCGACAGTCTCACACAGGAGCTGTGGCTCACACACAAAACACAGAACGCAGCGACGGCCTAGCCAACAGGTCGCTAGTTCAAAACTCGGGAGCAGAGATCTGGCTTGGCAGCAGCGGCGTCTCCAGCCCAGCTGGCTCAGCGGGTAGTCGGTCCCGGCGCAGTGGCAGGTAGGGTTGTCGGCACTCAGGCCGACCTCTCAACACCGACACAGGGCGGAGAACAAGGGGGTAGAACACGGCTACGGCCCCGACCTTCAGAGAGTGGCAGCCGTCCCCTTCAAACCAGGTACACTTCTACCTGGGGAAACTGATTAACTACCTTGCAAACACACACACACACACACACACACACACACACACACACACACACACACACACACACACACACACACATATTTTGTGAAAAGACGTTAAATTAAAGTAGTAGTAGTAGTACTACTACTACTACTACTACTACTACTACTACTACTACTACTACTACTAACTACACCACACACGCACTCTCTCTCTCTCTCTCTCCTCTCTCTCTCTCTCTCTCACACACACACACACACACACACACACACACACACACACACACACACACACACACACACACACACACACACACACACACACGAACATACGCGTGCATGTGCACACCCATGCGTATGCAAATCCGTGCGGGTGCACAGATGAAAATAACAACAACAACAACAACAACAACAACAACAACAAAACCACACACAAATATAAATGGCGTTGCCGTAAACTGAGCCCGAGACCACTTAGCTGGCTGCAGGTGACATAAATTGTGGTTCAATGAAGAAATACATTCACCACATAAATACATTCACCAAATAAATACATTCATCAAATAAATGCATTCACCACAGCTGTTGGACAGTAGGGGCAGAGGATGGCTGAGCAGACGAGCGAGGGACACAGGTAAGGGGCATGTGTTATTCAAGTTTTCTTACTGACGGGCATCAATGAGAAATGCTTTTCTACCATTCTGATGACTTTCAGGTTTTAGTTTCGTTTTGCTTTCACTGGCAAGGTTCAGGTCCTAGATTCAATGACACCTCTCCCCATCCCCCCCCCCCCCCCCACACACACACCTCCGTTCCTCCCTGTTACCTTTGCATGCATCCTCACCCCATGTTTCCTCTGCTCCTCCCCCCCCCCCCCCCCCCCATCTCATGCTGAGACCTACCCTCCCTGGACCTGTTCCATGCTGCGCACGGTCGTTATCTCTCGCTCCTCCCCGCCCTGCAAATCCCTACACACAACATCGGCCAATCACGGCGATCTGATTCATCCCAAAGACAAACGCCTTTCCACACACCACGCCTGGTGCTAAAGTGGAGTCCTATGTGATGAGCCTGTCCTAAGCCAAACCTTGCCTTCCTGTCTGCCGACTTCATCATCTTAAGTTTGTTGACCCCTTCACCTCCCCCCCCCCCCCCTTTCTACCATCTCCCCTTCTCCCAGTCTATTCCGTTTCAAACGCCCACCTCCCAATGACGGCGTAAATATTTAGCTTGTCTGTAGCAAGAAGCATGGACTTTTGATTTATGACTCAGCCGCATCATTTGGAAGCCTGAGAGCGGCGATGAGAAAGAGGGTTTATTGATTAAGTCCCGGTGACAAATGTTTGCAGTTATCACTAACTCCCGAAGGACAAACAGCTATGCGAACAAGTACAGGCAATTTGCTTTCACTGTTAGTAAAGCACTTCACGGAGAAGCTTATATAGGCGTATTGGGAAAATGCGTGTGTGCGTACGTGCTTGCTTGCGTGCGTGCGTGCGTTCGTGTGTGTGTGGGTGGGGGGGGGGGGGTATAAAAAACAAGTTATTTCGATTGCGAATGCCAGTTCTTGTGCTTATACATTAGGCTATAGATCGCTTATTGTTTGTAAACCAAGTGCAATCTAATATTCGAATCCCTCTGTAAAAGCACTCCCTCACACAAGGACAATGAAAAATCAAAAAACAATCTGCAGCTGCTGCGCTGCTGCTGCTGCTGCTGCTCGCTGATGATGATGATGATAGATGATGATCACTCATCATCAACATCATCATCATCATCATCACATCAATCATCATCATCATCATCATCGTCGTAGTCATCGTAGTCATCATCATCATCATCATCATCATCATCATCAACATCATCATCATCATCATCATCATCATCATCACCATCATCATCATCACCATCATCATCATCATCATTGCCATCACATCATCATCATCATCATCATCATCATCATCATGTTACCGTCATAACCATCATTATCAACATCATCATCATCAGCGCATGACAAAATTTAGATTCCCTAGAGTAAACTTAATACCAAATGTGTTCAATTTTCACATTCCTATTGATTTTAACAAAGACTTTTTTTAGCATTTTGTGTCCTCATTATTTATTTATTTATTTATTTTTTATTATCATTTTTTTAATGTGGATTGATCTCTTAACATGTAACATCAACGAAACAGCTTGTTATTGTAAGATCAATCAGCTTATTGGGTAACGCTTCTCTCTCTCCTCTCCTCTCTCTCTCCCCCTCTCCTCTCTCTCTCTCTCTATCTCTCTCTCTCCTCTCTCTCTCCTCTCCTCTCTCTCTCTCTCTCTCTCTCTCTCTCTCTCTCTCTCCTGTGGGCCGCTATCAATGGTCATGATGAATGGTCGTGATATTCGATCAGGGTCATCCATCCCTTGCCCTTAGTTTTTATACTGTGTCCCTTGACTACAGGTCTCCCTCCTCTCTCCCACTGCTACTCCTCACACTTCACCCCACACACCCTGTCCATTCCCCCCATCTGATGAGTCCCTTGACTACAGCTCTCCCTCCTCTCTCCCACTGCTACACCTCCTCACACTTCACCCCACTCACCCTGTCCATTCACCATATATGATGAGTCCCTTGACTACAGCTCTCCCTCCTCTCTCCCACTGCTACACCTCCTTACACTTCACCCCACTCACCCCTGTCCATTCACACCATCTGATGAGTCCCTTGACTACAGCTCTCCCTCCTCTCTCCCACTGCTACACCTCCTCACACTTCATCCCACTCACCCCGCCCATTCACCCCATCTGATGAGTCCCTTGACGACAGCTCTCCCTCCTGTCTCCCACTGCTTAACACCTCCTCACACATCACGCCACTCACCGTGTCCATTCACCCCATCTGATGAGTCCCTTGACTACAGCTCTCCCTCCTCTCTCCCACTGCTACTCCTCACACTTCACCCCACACATCCTGTCCATTCACCCCATCTGATGAGTCCCTTGACTACAGCTCTCCCCTCTCTCTCCCACTGCTACACCTCCTCACACTCCACCCACTCACCCTGTCCATTCCCCCCATCTGATGAGTCCCTTGACTGCAGCTCTCCCTCCTCTCCCCACTGCTACTCCTCACACTTCACCCCACACACCCATTCTCCCATCTGATGAGTCCTTTGACTACAGCTCTCCCTCCTCTCTCCCACTGCTACTCCTAACACTTCACCCCACACACCCTGTCCATTCACCCATCTGATGAGTCCCTTGACTGCAGCTCTCTCTCCTCTCTCCCACTGCTACTCCTAACACTTCACCCCCACTCACCCTGTCCATTCCCCCCATCTGATGAGTCCCTTGACTGCAGCTCTCCCTCCTCTCTCCCTCTCTACACCTCCTCACACTTCACCCCACTCACCATGTCCATTCCCCCCATCTGATGAGTCCCTTGACTGCAGCTCTCCCTCCTCTCTCCCACTGCTACTCCTAATACTTCACCCCACACACCCATTCACCCCATCTGATGTTGTTGTTGTTGTTGTCGTACCCTGGCTAAAAGACTCCAGGATCATCCAAACAGCCGAAGTACTTGAACACTATGGTACAAATGCATCAGCTGGGATGAAACATTACGTGTGTGACCGTTTTTGATTACCTCGCCACATGGGCAGCCACACTCCGACTTCGGGGATTTTAGAGACTGATAATGTTATGCTAGGAGCTTGTCACAACTGAAGACAATCCCCGCATAACTATGCAGAGCATAACAACATTTTGATGTACCTTGGTGTTCTAGCCTATGTCAATTAGCCTGACACAGCCTTAACCCCATCTGATGAGTCCCTTGACTACAGCTCTCCCTCCTCTCTCCCACTGCTACACCTCACACTTCACCCACACACACCCATTCACCCCATCTGATGATCCCTTGACGACAGCTCTCCCTCCTCTCTCCCACTGCTACACCTCACACTTCACCCCATACACCCTGTCCATTCACCCCATCTGATGTGTCTTGACTACAGCTCTCCCTCCTCTCTCCCACTGCTACTCCTCACACTTCACCCCACTCACCCTGTCC
>JAFLJL010016802.1:0-19187 GCA_018398815.1 Conus ventricosus
GGATTTCAGACTAAAATTGCCAGAAACCAGGTTTGGTGTGTGTGTGAATAGTTGCTTTGGTTTACCTTTGATTGATTGACTAGAGGATTTACAAATTGATCCTTTGTCCTAGTACAGGAGGTCCACGGCAGATGACCAATCGTTCCTTCGGTCTCATCCCCAGTCCAGGGATAGGACTGCCATCCGAGAAAACCCCAGTCTTCTGCCGCGCTTATGCAGCAGATTGGCACCACCAATCCTGCACAGCTCTCTGTAAGAAATATGGGTATGAAACATGCCAAAGCAGCCTACTTTAAAAGATATCTCTAAATGAGACCACCTTGGAAGAACATCGCTACTGTTTCGGAAAATGGACCTGCTGTTCTCAAAAAGTGTGCCAATTGATGACTGGCCACTGACATTACATCCACAGATTGCATGTTATTAAATGGCGCACACACGCATGCGCGCGCCGACTACACACACACACACACACACACACACTCACACACACACAACACACACACACACACACAAAACAAAATGCAGATGGGAATGTAAATCAAACCTAAGTAGCATGGGAAATAGACTGAAATGAGTTGAGGAAGAGATTGAACGAGCTGAAGGTATTGTAAAGTATTCAAAAGATAGTAATTGTTGCAAGCAAATCAGAATATATCAGTTTGATGTGGAAAAACGGGAATCCATCGGTGGTCTCCCCCACCCCCCACCACCACCACCCCTAAAAAAAAAAAGTGACAACGCTGCCCACTCTTCACAAATTATAGGATGTATGCAGCATGATTGAAAGAGGAAAACTTAAAATCTATGTTCATGGTTTTCTAATGCACAATCTCCGTCAGTCATGGAGGCTGTTGAGTGAGAGTGCAAACAACATACATGTAGATAACACGAGAATTTGTAAGAGTGGTTTCTATTTTTTTCAAAAAATTGTTTAAAAAAAATTTTTGTTTCCTTCTGATATGCAATCCCGGGATCGGTGGAAAGATTTTTGGTCAAAGTCCTGTTGTAAAGACCTTTTCACTGCCTTCAAGCATGTATCCATTACTCTTGTCTCTAACATACTCAAGACCATTTAAAAAACCTACTACGCTACAATCAATATTCAGAGGGCTAGCAACACGAATCCAAAAGAAAATGGGGGGAGGGGGGGGGGGGAGGTAGAACTGTTTTGGATTTGTTGTTGGTTGGTTTTTAATTATTGAATACTCCCATGCCAGTCTGAACCACATGAAATTAGTAAAAGATTGATAATGCAGCACGTCTGTTCACAGCAAGCCACTTAGATCTGAGAGGCAGGGATTTACAAGCTCTCCCACAGCTGCAGAGGCCAAGCCGTGAATGCAGGTCCAAGGAAAGGGGTGTTTTTCTGCAGGCTGGCTCCCACAGCCAGCTAACCGTGCTGTACTCAACCAACAGAAAGTCATCTAGTACAGCCGTTCTGGTCAAGCAATGAGTTTCAGCATGATGCGCGCCATACAAATGGTGCTCATTAGTTTGAAAATCAGTGGTTGTCCATGAAAAATGTATTATATCTGGCTCTTGAGAATGACAGATAGGCGAATTCCCCCGACAAGTCTTTTAATACCAAAACCTCGACTAGGTTTATTTTCCTGTAATAATGTAGATACGGCATAAAGCTTGTTACACAAGAGGTCATGCGATATTCAAACAATGACAACACACCACAACAATTGTGCAAGATGACGTCATCACTTTCTGGGAAGTTAATTTCCCTAGTTAACTAGAACACAAGTTTGATACATTTCCTCTGCTTGGACAACAACAACAAAAATGTTGGGTCAGAAATGTGTAGGCTTGTTTGATCCCCTATAACTGCTACGAATGGACAGAAAAATAAAGCTGTGCAGATTAGTGTGCGAGTGTCTATTCCTGTTTTGTTGATTGCTTTTGATTGACCATCATGGCTCATCGCCACACCAAACCACGCCACTGCAGTAACACACACACACTTTAGCTACATATACAACACATGCGTGGTGTTTCATGTGAGAAGAAAAAAGGTGTAAAAAAAACATTCTGCAAGATACCAGTAATCACCAGTTAGTGGATTGAAACAAAGAAATAAAAAAGATAAACAAAATTAACATTCATGTAATAGTTACTTGAAGAGATGGAAAGGCGTTGGTGCAAAAATCATATTTGGAAGTGTTCTTCTCGTAGTTGTATTACTTTGGATTACGGTAACACCTGCTTCCTATTATCTTATTCCTTCAGTTGATCAGCCAGAACTCAGGGCGTTTCGGTACAATGTTGAATGAAGCCTGAAATCCCTGCCGAATCCGGTGCCAGGAGGTGGTGGTGTGGTGTGGTCAGGAACAAGAAGCCGGAGGAGGCAATTCTGGCACATCCAGTCACACCCTCTAAGAAAAAGAGGCTATTGATATGGTAAGATTTTCTAACTTTTTTTTCCCCCTCTCCATACGCATTTTTTATAAACTGAAAGTGTGTGTATGTGTGCCATTACAGCCCTGTTTTATCTATACCATATCACCAAAATTTGTACACTCTTTGGCGAAAAATGCAGTGAATAAGATGAACTTGAAAAGACTGTACATTGAAAAAGAAAAAAGTAGAGATGAAGCTCGTAAGTGGTAATTGCACCCACCTGTGGCGTGTACCCAGGTGTTTTTGTCTTGGGGCCAGTTTTGTGGCTTGACTAGGTACCCCACCGGCAGCCCTTCTTTCAGCTACGGGAAAGTTCACCGAGTGAAAATTGCGTGAATTCAATAGGCATATCTTATGAATAACGCGTTTTAGAATCGGATGAAATTGTGATGAATAAAAAGCAGTTTTCCCTTTTGTATACTCAGGTGTTGTTTTATTTTGTGTTTGCAACATACGGTATGATGATATTTTAATACCAAAGAACCCATCGGATCACGACGAACGAAGCGCGTCACACATCCCCGTATGCGCCACAGCGGCATTTGTGCCCGAGCGTTCGAGCTACCACGGGGGTGTCGAAAAAACAACGCATACAATGTGTTTCATTCCATTCACTGGCGTTCAAAAAGGTCAGAATAAAAGAGCAGTTTTCACAAGCTTTATTTCAGACTGTATTCTCATTTTAGTACGATGTGTTTTTAATTAATTTAGAATCGAAGTTTTTATGAGGCTTGTTACAAGTGTTGTCTTTCCAACGTCGTTGCAAAAATACTTGCCCCCCCGAAAAAAACGATACACATAACGATGCGCAAGAAAGGCCGTTCATCTCCCTCCCCAATTCATTGGTGTATCAAGCTAAAGCGATTGGATAATGCTCGAAAGTCGCAAGCCAATCAAAGCTAAGTATTAAATGCAAACATTCTGCATCCCATGTCCAAGATTTCAACAAGCGGAACGAAGCCGAGATCCGACAATGACCGAGTCAATGCGCTTATCGTTGTTTAATTGCAAGATGCACTTGGTAAGATCACGCATAATAACAAACCAGAACAATAAAGAAAACGATTCAGTTATATTGTTTCCGTTTTAATACGTGCCAATCTTAGTTATTTTTTATGTTCGCAATTCAGCTGGTGTCGTCAGATAAAACAGTTGGAAATGGCCCACCGTTTCGCCGTTTCGAAGCGATCGTATTTTTGTACAAGACAAATTAATGCGAAAATAATATCAGTAATGGGCATAACTGATCGTCGATTCATGTATTAGTGAACATTTACTGATTTCCAAAACCGATTACAGAGAAAATCGTAGTTAAAAACATCTTTTAAGAGACCCTATTCAAACCGGAAGCCACAACCCGGTACAAGACGGTCCGAGGCTTTTGAATTGAAAGCACCGTCTTTCTGATAATGACCACCGATCGACAACACCGCTCATTAACTGTCAAAACTCGATGTGCAAAGCGTGTCTGGGGAAAAAAAAGAGAGAGAGAGAGAGTAGAGTCTGATAGTTGGACAGTAAGGAGGGTGTCAGTTTTGGGGTATTGTGGGGGGGGGGGGGGGGGGGGGGGGGGGGGGGTGGGGGGGGGGGTGGGGGGGGGAGGTGGTCCCTCTGTTCGAGTTTAATAATTCCGACCCTAACTAAGTTGGTTTAGCAATCTATTCTTTTCCCCTAGTGAATGTCAAATTTCTGTAATTTAACTGTAAAGATTTGCTTTCTCCTCCCCCCCCCCCCCCCCCCCCCCCCCTCCCTCTCCTTGTCCATTGTGGCAAACAAAGCAAGCTTTGAAAACACTTTAGTGAGTTACTTTCAAGAAAACTGCTAGAATACAACGACAGTAGCAAATTGCATGCCAAGACATTCATTGTTCTGACAGTAACATTATATGTTATGGGTGGCAAGTATGTTATGCTGCACATTATTTATATAGCTTAACAGAGCACAAACATACAGAACAACAGAGTAGTTGATAAAAAGGTATAGGTCCAAAAAAAAGTTAAAATCTTTCTTAATTTTACCATTTATTTTTAAAAAAAGGAAAGCATTATAATTATATTTATGTTCTTTTACCATTCACAAGATTAATCAACAAGTTTAATTCAAAAATCATAATGAAGAAATACTTAACATGTTATTGGCAATGCTTAAATCACACCCGATATGACAAATAAATGTGTTGCAGAGATGTACCTTATGTTTACAAGAACATGCAAATACAATTTTGCTTACTAAGAACAACCGATACAAAAATTTAATTGTAAGGAATGGACAGTGAGCAGTAAAACACACACCCACACACACACACACACACACACACACACACACACACCACATGACAACACACAATGATGAAGAAACAGACAGGGAAATTTACATCAAAGCATGCACTCATCATAGTTTAAGATAATGTTCCTATCATCTTTAATTTTTTTGTCCCAGTAAATTTCACACACGCACCTCACACACACACCACATAGATATCACACAACGATGAAGAAAACAGACGGAAATTTGACATAAAACATGCACACATAGTTCAATTAAGTGGTCCTATGCATGCTATAATTTTTTTTTTTTCTCAGTCATATGACACACACACACTCCCACACCACACACACACAATACACACACCACCCATACACACACACGGCCCCATCATGAATCGCACAATGAGAAGAAACTGACAGGGAAAATTAACATAAAATTCATGCACTCATAGAATTTCAATTAAGTGGTCCTGGGCCATGCCTTGATGTTTTTTCTTCATTTCATTGTTTTTTTTTTTCTTTAACTGAGAAAACGCATCCACAATTTTAGTATTTGTTTAACCTTGCCAGAGCAAGTGGGTAAAAATTTACCCAGACTGTCGTTAAAATCTTCAAAACTCCACTCAATTATCATAATATGTTATCTAAAGTTTTATGACTTTGTTTATTGTGTATTTGTGCTTGCCCACATTAAATATTGGGGTGTTTTGTTGGAAAATAAAGGATAAAATAAAAAAGCTTATAAACCTCAAAAGATAACTGTGGGTGCATGTCACCCAAACCAATTAAAGAATCATTCTCACATGCTGAGCTTTGGGTGACTAGGTCACCCATAATTCTTACGATAGGCCACAGCCTTTAACACCGACATGCCAGGGTTCATGGGTGGCTGATCACTCCAAAACCCTACGTAGGCCATAGTATGCTTTAATTTACCACACAATGTCCTGTGTTCACTATGGCTGTGTTGTTAGTTGAGGACCACCAGACCAGGATAAAGTGAATGAAGGATTGAGCTGCGTCTCCACTTCAACATTCCTGAGGCAGAGAGCAGTTTGGGCTTTGGGGACGTGATGAAGTGATGGTTGACCGAGGAAGAGATGGTGACAAAGAAGTATTCACACCCATTTTAGAGGAGGCAGTCATGTTTGCATCAATGATGAAATCTGTGACATGCACTGATATGCACTTCTTGGAAGACTTATTTTAACCAAAATTGGCCATAATGTAGTTTTTCTATGATGATGATTTGGCATGGTGTCACAGAACCACTCTCCTGATTAAAGCAGACATTAATTTTCTGAGGAATTTGCTCTTGAAACAACATGCTTTGTGTGGCCCAACCAAGCAGACACAGATTCAGAGCAAAGCATATTGTGTATGCCATGACTTCATCCATAGACCCCAAAACAACTACTGGCCATGCCAGGTCTGATCCAATTACAATGAACTCTGTTTACATAGTCATCCTAATCTGCCCGTCAGCAAGAGTGCACATCCCACCCTTAACGTATGTGACCTTTAGTTAGGTGCTGCCACCACATGTCCCAGAAAGAGCAAAAATAACATGAATTTATCAATAACTATAACAGAACAACATCATACAAATTTTTGTTGAAATCTGTCAATAAGTTTTTGCAAAAACTGTCGGTTTTAATTTTCGGACATCATCATCATTCCGTCCCCTGTTGGCCACTATTCTAGTACAGGAAAAAAAATGTTAGGTACAAAATAACAAAAATGTACACTTTGATTTAATGAAAACTGTACAGAAACTGTATCCAAAAATTTGGAAACATTCATGAAGTAGTTTAGAAGTTATAAGCAATTTTAAGTGTGTGTGGCGGGCGATTCTACCCACCATTTTTCTCCGCCGTCAAATTGCAATATTCCTGTATTTTAGCACAAAAGTTTTCTATATATGTTGTTATAGCAGATACCTCAGAAAAAAATGGACTTGCTTAGTACAACTTAGAGAGTTTGTCCAAACCACTGGAAACCTCTGAAATGGCCATTTTTAAAACTGTGATGCAGTGATCAAAGTAGCCACAATCATGCAAAATCGTAAAAAAGCGCTGAATTGCGATTTATACAAGTTTGACACTTTAATCACACATAAGCCATGTAACTGATACCATGGAACTTATCTTGTTCAAAGAGTAAAAGTTGTATAGATTGAGAAACACCAATTTATAACTCCAGATATACAATCATGTAAGATCCAGATTGGCTTTCAAATTTGGAAGATATCTCAATTTGTCAGGGTGGCATAAAAACTTTGCAACTTTAAACTGCAGATAACTCGAAAACGACAGAAGATAGAGACTTCATTCTTGTTGAGTATGTTATGTTTTTCCTATACTTTGCAATAATATAGATTTAAATATGAAAAACAATACCTAAATATGGCTGCCGGTACCTACTTTGACTTAAGTGAGGAGTGACAACTCTTGCAAATTTTGCTGCACAAAATTGCACCTACATGTCCAGGCAAGGTACATGACGCGATATATCGGAAAATGAATCGCAAAAAAAAAAAATAAAATAAAAAATAAATAAACAGCGTGGCCCGACAGACCAGCCCACTTAGTATCGTTTCCAGGTCCTTCACTTCAAGCCTTCGTCTCGCGAGAAGTAGCATTGTAGTAGGTACTTACTTCCGCGCATGCGCTTTCGTGACATTCGCCACTGCATCCGCACTGGGATTGACGTTGATCGATTTTGAACACGAATAAAGAAAAGAAGGAAAAAATAAAAAAGCCAAAGCGTAAGACATATATCCGCGAAATTCTGCGACAGGAGATAATTGATGCTGGTGTGGCACACAAATGGTGATGGGATTGGCCTGAACAGGAGCAACGAAAAGAAACTTTTCGTCGTGCATGGAACAGTTGATAGACCTTAACCCACCACATTTAGAGAAAGGAAAAAGAAGAAAGAAAGAAAAAGATTGAACTTTTTCCGGAGAAGGAACACATTAGGCTGCTTCAAAGAGAAAAGCCATTGAACATTACAGACAGGAGGCAAAGGGAATGAGTTTGGACATTACAAAAAAGTAGGCTCTGCTCGTGAAGCAGATGGCTGAGAAATCGGCAAAAAGAGTAATCCCCCCCCCCCCCCGTTCATCTCATCACATTGCTTCACTGAAGAGACACATAACTTAAAAATTTGGTACGTTAAAAAGAGACCACAAACTTAAACACTCAATTTGTACTGTATTTCAATAGATGTAAAAAGTAAAAGGAGTAACTAAAGTAGAGGAGACTGATCATAAAAAGAAATGAACATAGAAAAACAAAACAGGAACTCAAGACATGAAATAGACCACTACTTTGCTGTCTTTAGCTATGCTGTGTTGTGGTGCTGGAGCATGATGACCAAAGTTGTGTCAAAATGAGGGGTCTCCTGTGTGTGTGCTTCACTGACATAGTAAGAGGGAAAGACGGTTGACAATTTAGGTACTTAATGTAAGCCACTAAAGCAATGTAGATAAGTACTCATTTTTGCTAATTGACTATAGGGTTTTTAAAAACCTCCTTTGGGATGAAGGAATACTGATAAAGAGATTCAAGAGAGTCTTATTGTTTGTGCAGAAAATGATGCTTATATGAGAACTGGAAGATTAGTTGCGGGGGGGGGGGGCGAAGAGAGGCTTATTTTTACAGGCTAGAATGCTGAAAAACCTTCAGCTTCAGGGGAAGGGGCCGCTGACCCCCTGACCCCCACAAGGAGCTCTGCCCCTTGACCCCGCCAGGGGGCACCGCCCCCTGGACCCCCAAACATTTTCAGGGAAAAATGATTTCCTTCAGTGACCCCATGCCTGCAAGTATTGCTGCATCGACATTATGCCCTGGGAGAAAAAAAAAAAGGAGTGTGATAGAGCATGAATTTTGCAGTGTAGTGGTAATGAACCATCTGAAACTAACTTGTGTTGGAAAAAGTTTTTGTTTTTTTTACTGGGAGTTATTGTAGTTTTACTCTGCAAGATCAGGTGTCCCTGTACCTTCTGCCATGTGATAGCAAGTGAAAAAAGATACACACTCACGCCCCTAATGCTTTTACAAACTCTTTTGAGGAGGAACATTGAAACAATCCATCCCCTCTACACGGCTATATGCAAAAGGTTGGAAGATGTGATCTCACACTTTGTAGAAAATACACGCATTTTTGTTGAAAAGTACACCAGCGGCAGTTTTTCAAGGTCTGGTGGTGCACATGTAATATTTACACTGAGGATATTGCTGTCATACTGAAACTTCTGAAATCGATGAAAAAAATTCATTTTTTTATTCTTTATGTTATACTGTAATTGAAACTTGTTATTCTTCAGCAGTTGTTTAGAAGAGAAGGATATTTACACATTTTTCATAATCTTTCAGGTTATAGTAAGCCTAAGTTTTGAATGAAATCATTGCAAAGTAAAGAAAGAATTTGATCCCATAGTCCAACTATTTAAACAGAGATCACCTCAAAAGCTGTTGTTTCTTGAGAATATTTCCTTTCATAAAAAGAATTTTCAAATGCCGACATGTATTGACTGTGGATAATTTCCTCATATTTTATATATTACAAAATAATCTTAAGTCTTTTTAACATATTTGATATATGTTGATGTAGCTCATGTTGGATGTGTATGTTTTGAGTGTAAACCACAATAGTGTTTAGAAGGCTAGAACTGATAAAATATCCACATACCATATAGTATATTACACAGCATACAATTCATTTCCCTTTTGTCACCTCTCTCACTCCTCCTCTCTCTCTCACTCTCACTCTCATCTCTCACTCTCTTCCCCGCTCTCTCTCTCACCCTCTCCTCACGCACACACGCCACACAGAGAGTTTCCAGATAGGATTAAAAGACCAACTGCTGGTAACATTTATGTATGGAAATATGTAGGGAACTGGACCTACTTAAACATCTATCCAAATTCGTAGCTTGGAAATTTGGAAGATCTCATTTTGTCAGGTGATAAAAACGTGCAACTTTAAACTGAATATTCGAAACGACTGAAGATAGAGACTTCATTCTTGTTGTGTTTTGTATGTTTTTCATTTACTTTGCAATGATATAGATTTTAAATATGAAAAACAATACGCTAATTTTGGCTGCGGTACCTACTTTGACTGAAGTGAAGAGTGACAACTCTTGCTAATTTTGCTGCACAAATTGCACCTACATGTCCAGGCATGGTACATGTCCGCGAATTAGCGGAAATCCGCAAAAAAAAAAAAATAAAATAAAAAATAAATAAACGAGCCGTGCCCGACGAGACCAGCCCACTTAGTTCGTTTCAGGTCATTCACTTCAAGCCTTCGTCTCGCGAGAAGTAGCATTGAGTAGGACTACTTCCGCGCATGCGCTTTCGTGACATTCGCCACTGCTTTCCGCACTGGGTTGACGTGATCGATTTTGAACAAGATTAAAGAAAAAGAAGGAAAAAATAAAAATGCCAAAGCGTACAGACATAGTTCCGCGAAATTCTGCGACAGGAGATATTGATGCTGGTGTGGCAAACAAATGGCGATGGATTGGCTGAACAGGAGCCACGAAAATGAAACGTTTTCGTCGTGCTTGGAACAGTTGATAGACTTACCACCACATTTAGGAGAAAGAAAAGAAGAAAGAAAGAAAAAGTTTGAACTGTTCCAGAAGGAACACATTTGGCTGGCTTCAAAGAGAAAAGCCATTGAACATTACAGACAGGAGGCAAAGGGAATGAGGTTTGGACATTACAAAAAGTAGGCTCTGCTCGTGAAGCAGATGGCTGAGAAATCGGGCAAAAAGTAGTCTTCATCTCATTCACATTGCTTGCACTGAAGAGACAATAACTTAAAATTTGTACGTTAAAAGAGACACAAAACTTAAACTCATTTTTGTACTGTATTCAGATAGATGTAAAAAGTAAAAGGAGTAAACTAATGTAGAGGAGACGGATCATAAAAGAATTGAACATAGTAAACAAAACTGGAACTCAAGACATGAAATAGACCACTACTTTGCTGTGCTGTGCTATGCTGTGTTGGTGGTGCTGGACATGATGACCAAAGTTGTGCAAAATGAGGGGTCTCCTGTGTGTGTGCTTCACTGACATAGTAAGTAAAACGTTTACAATTTGACTTATGTATGCCACCTAAAGCAATGTAGATATGTACTCATTTTTGCTATGTGACTACTTGGGTTTAAAACCTCCTTTGGGTTGAAGGAATGACTGATAAAGTGATTCTAGGAGAGCTTATTTTGTGGCAGAAATTGCTTAGTATGAAGAACTGAAATTAGTTCAAGGAGAGGCTTTTTTACAGGCTAGAATTGCTGAAAAACCTTCAGCTTCAGGGGCCGCTGCCCCTGACCCCCACAGGGGCTCTGCCCTTGACCCCGCCAGGGGGCACCGCCCCCTGGACCCCAAACATTTTCAGGGAAAAATGATTTTCCTTCAGTACCATGCCTGCATGTATTGCTGCTTTGACAGTATGCCCTGGGAGAAAAAAAAAAAGGTGGTGAGAGAGCATGAATTTTGGCCAGTGTATGGTAATGAACCAGGTCTGAAACTAACTTTGTGTTGGAAAAAAGTTGTTGTTTTTTTACTGGAGTTATTGTAGTTACTGCAAGATCAGGTGTCCTGTACCTTCTGCCAAGTGATAGCAAGTGAAAAAAGGATACACACTCACACCCTAATGCTTTTACAAACTCTTTTGAGAGGAAACATTGAAACATTCATCCCCTCTCCGGCTATTTGCAAAAGGTTTGGAAGATGTGTTCACACTCTTTGTAGAAAATACTCGCATTTTTGTTGAAAAGTACACCAGCGGCAGTTTTCAAGGTCTGGTGGTGCACATGTAATATTTTCACTGAGGTTTTGCTGTCATACTGTACTTCTGAATTCGCTGAAAAAAAATTCATTTTTTATTCTTTTTGTTTTACAGTAATTTGAAACTTGTTATTCTTCAGCAGTTGTTTTGAAGAGAAGGATATTTACACATTTTCATATCTTCAGGTTATAGTAACCAAGTTTTGATGAAATCATTGCAAAGTAAAGAAAGAATTTGATCCCATTGTCCAAGCTATTTAAACAGAGATCAGCCCTCAAAAGCTGTTGTTTCTTGAGAATATTTCCTTTCAAAAAAGAATTTTCAATGCCGTCATGTATGACTGTGGTTAATTTCCTCATATTTTATATATTACATGATAATCTTAAGTCTTTTTTTCATATTTGATATATGTTGATGTTGCTCATGTTGGATGTGTATGTTTTGTGTGTAAACCACAATGATGTGTTTAGAAGGCTAGAAATGATTAAATATCCACATACCATTTAGTATTTACACAGGCATACTATTCTTTCCCTTTTGTCACTCTCTCTCTCTCTCTCTCTCTCTCTCTCTCTCTCTCTCTCTCTCTCTCTCTCTCTCTCCCCTCTCTCTCACGCACACACGCACACAGAGAGTTTCCAGATAGGATTAAAAGACCAACTGCTGGGACATTTATGTATGGAAATATGTAGGGAACTGGACCTACTTAAACAACTTCATGATGAGTGAAAAGTTTGTAAACAGAGTGCCCTTTGTGGGATATGATCCTTTGTAATCATTTTTGACATCTCATAATCCTGTTATCTTGTAACCGATTACTGATTGTCTCCAGAGTGTGTTGGTGTTTTAATTTTTTTTTTTCTCTTGGGGACGGTATGCAAACATTTAATTGGGTAAAATGTCTGTTGCAGTTAAAAGCCCTGGGATTCTCAGAAACATGTGCATTCAGGCTTACTTTGCCTGCGAGAAGAACGAGGACCTAGCCGCCAACTTCCTGTTATCCCAAGGGTTTGATGACGACGATGATCAGAGTTGATTATTTCTGAATCAAAGACTCCCAGATTTGGTGGCCCTGTGTGACAGAGGAAAGCTGAAAGTTCTGTGGCATAATGCATCACCTGTATTTATGATGTGGAACTTTTCGTTTCTGGCTGCGTTGACAGGTGTGAAACTTTTGGTTTGATTGTTTTCTTAGGACAATAACAAAAATTAGGATTTTTCTCCCCACACACAATTGAAAAAGCTTTTTGTCTTTTGATGTTTGAATCATAAATGAACTTGAATCGTGGCCATGCTATCTGCTGTTCCTTCTCTGCGTCCGTGTGTGTGATTGAAATGGGCATATTTTGTTGAGATAAAGTGTGTTGTGAAAATGTGTGTTATGGATTTACTTTGACATTTATATTTTTCCATTTCTTTGCATTTGGGGGGAGGTTAGAGCTACCTTTAGTTCTTTATTTAGTCCACTTACTGTGCTGTTTCTGGGTAATAGTCAGCTCTGGTTTACAGTTGTGTCTCTCTGTGAGTGTTGTCAGTTCGTAGTTTATATTAGCCCAGGAGAATGAGGAAAGCAGGGTTATACCAGTGTGTTCTGACAGTGTTCCTGTCAGTTGGAATGGCTCTAACTAAGCTCTGGACTACTGAACCTGGTAGAAGCAAATTGACAGTTACTTCGAGAATGGAAATTGTGGTTAATTCTTTCCAGCCTACAGCGGCACGACGGCACGTTTCCCTGCTGCCGAATGCTGGCGCACAGCGCTCATTCCCTGCTGACGCACAGATTTGGCCACTTTTTAATTTATTTTTACGGTAGCTCTACAGCAACTGACGGTCTTGTGTTAGGTGTCACAGGAAAGAACAAACACTCAACTCCCCTCATCACCAGATCCACTTTGTAATACGATTTCAAGCGCTTCATTGAGCTAGAAATTGCTACCACCCCTTTGCCTGACCGACAATTTTTCTGGCACAGGAAATACGTGGCGCGCGCCGCGTGGTGCCGCCAGTTTCTTTGTTTCAAAGCTGGTGGGGTCAGCCAAGTTCACAATAGGCCACTGAAAGTATGGTCGACAACTCGTTCCAACATCCCCAAGACTAGTTACAGAGGTTATTTCCCTTGGACCATTTCATGGAAAGTGTAGGAATTTTTTTATGTTCCCGTCGTCTGATTGTGGACGACACGGCAGAATGTAATGCTGTCTGTCCGTCATCCAGACATTGGACGACGCGCCTCAAGGGAGAGAAATCCTGTCGTCCACTTTTGTCACGACTCGGCTGGTAAAGGTTAATGTGCGCAGTTGCATTGGATGTGAAGAATGCTGCAATCTTTTTAGTAGGGTTAAAAAGTGATATGAAAGAGTTCTTTTCCAACAGTGGTGGCTGATGATGACCAGAGACATGTAGTCCGTTCCTTCAGTGGCTCGTCGATAGCTCTGGCAGTCAAAGGGTTAATACAGTTGTGGCAAATGGGTCACAACAGACTTCGCTGGCTCGTTTATGACAGATCTTCGCACTGTCTAGATTCTTTCAAATCGAACAAACGAAGACAGCATGTAACTGAATCAAGGACTTGCAGGTAATCCACAGTTTTGTCCACATGTTGTCTACAGATTGTCTTATTTTAACCACCTCTTTTCCAGGAGAACTCGCCCTTTATCATGCAAAATGCTGCTCATTGGTACTCGGCTGAGCTATATCTATAAGCTTACTGTGCGCAGAATGGTCATAAATAGACTGTGAAATGGATTGTGAGCAGTCTCTTTGTCCCAGTTTTCACTTGTTTCCAGAGTGCTGTGAACTTGAATATAATGGCTGTAATAAATGGATTTTAGCAATGTCTTTGCCGAGTATTTCACTTTTTTATTTCCAGACTTATGTGAAGTAGAATATTATGGCTGTACCAAATTAAACATGGCTGTACCAAATTAAATATTGATAGAAAGTCATTTCTCTTACAATAAAGTGCTTTTACACAGGTACTATCCTTTGGGTGAACATGAACAGTTCCTGAGGTATGCTGAGCGATCCTTTTCCCAGCATGAACCTGGAATCTCAGAGATGGCAGAACTGGTTGATCTTGATTTGCACGAGCCAAAATTTTATACAGATAAGAAATGACTGTACAGTCTTAGGGTATTTTGTACACCATTACAAGAAACACACTAGCTACACATGCGTTAGCCAGGTTTTTTTTGTTCTTGGTTTGGTGTAGGATAGGGGCTTCATCTGAGCATAAACTTTTTCCCTGTTTACCACCCATCAGTAGGCTCTAATGCTTTGCATGCTCACTATGTATTGCCCACCACAAGGTGTCACAGCTGGAGTGCACAGCAACTGGTAAACCTTTTTTTTTAATTTAATCATTTTAATACTAAACTCATTTTAGGTGTTGCCCATTGAACTGATCCATCCAAAAATGCTGAGTAATAAACAAGGTCTTGAGATCTTATAATTAAAAAAAAAAAAGAGCAAATGGCTAGACATGCGATATTGGCAAGGATGGTTAGACCGCACTCAGGGAAAGACTAGCTCTGCTAGTATATGAAGGGAAATACAAGAAGAGGATTTGCCATAGTTTCCACATTGTCATGTGCTGTCGAAATCCCATCAAACAAAAAATCATCCTATGAGAACAATCTGTTTCCAACAGTGTAAACATTGAGAGCTAAGAAGTGCCCTAAATGTACCAGTTGTCGAGAAAATATTGGAGAAAGATTGAAATAGCAGAATTTGGGTACACATACAAGAATATATCAGTGCAACAAACCCTCTTCAAAAAAAAAGGAAAAAAAAAAGAAAAGAAGACTGCAACTGAACATTCCCTGCATTCGATACTTGTGTATACATTTTTTTTTTCTTAAAATGTAATATGTTAGTCTATGCATTACTTACCACCCAATAAACACTATCGATGATTGGTGTGCACATGGGTTTTTTTTGTTGCTTTTAATCGGGCTGGAACATGTTTAAGAATCAATATGCCAGTGTCTGTTTACCCTGGATTTACCTACTGGGAAAGACCCCTTTCCTTTCAAGACATTTTGCCCGGGAATGCGCCTTTTGTTAAAGTCTGTACTAGGTTTGCCTCCTGATAAAGAGTCTCCTTTTCTCTTAGGACATTTTGTCCAGGAATGGGCCTTTTATTGTTGTCTACACTAGATTGGTCTTCTACTAAAGACTCCCCTTTTCTTTCAGTACATTTGGACTAGAACGCGCCTTTTAGTGTAGTCTGTACCAAATTTGGCTACTGGTGTAGACCCTCTCTTCCTTTCAAGACATTTCACCTTGGAGCTCATTTACTGTAGTCTATATTAGGTTTGCCTCCTGGTAAAAGATCCCCCTTCCTTTCAAAACAT
Source organism: Conus ventricosus (assembly GCA_018398815.1). NCBI lineage: Eukaryota > Metazoa > Mollusca > Gastropoda > Neogastropoda > Conidae > Conus > Conus ventricosus. The sequence goes on from JAFLJL010016802.1 coordinate 15,842, forward strand.
TTTATCATTTCAAAACAGTTGTCTTAATTAATCTACACCAGATTTGCAGACTGATGAAGACTCCTTCCTTTAAAAACTCCCGTCTATCCTCCATACCTCTCTCCCCTCATTATTTTTTCTGAAGATTTGCAGAGGTGGTTGAGAGATTCTGTGGTGTATTTTTCATTTGTTTTTGTACTTGACTATTATTTTGCTCTTGTGTTCTCCTCTGTTTATTTTTTAATGTCCTTGTGTTAAAAAAAAGGTTTATGCTTTATTCATTACGCCAGAAATTGGACATTATGATTTTTTTTTTTAAACCCTTGATTATTGGAATGGACTGAGTTGTGTACCGATGCTGTGTGTTTACTGGGAGCAGGGGGGCATGTAAGTCTGTTGTGTGCGTGCGAGAGTTCATGTTGACATGCGCACATGCAAACCTGCTGCAGGGTGTGTGTGTGTGTGTGTGCAGGGTGTGTGTGTGTGTGCATGTGTGTGTGTGGAGAGAGAGTATGCGCGGGTACATGAATGCGTAACCATGTTCCATGCCATCATTTCAGCTTGAACGGAGTGTGAATTGTAACCTATGATCCAGTGTTATGCCATCAGCTTGGATGGAGCCAGATATGTTCCTACTGATTTTAGGATAAATGTAATGCATAACATCATGGCTTGCCTCTCTCTCTCTGTCGCTCTCATTTTTCCTTTCTGTGTTCCACCTACTTTTTTCTCTAGTGTTTCCATAAAGTTAGTATTTGCTTGGTTTTCTGACTTCTGTGTGAGCTGGACGAACATTGGCCCATGTTCAAGAGTCGTCGTAAAGATACCAGGATTACCACCCTTGGACAGAGATGGAAATCGACATGGATTGTTCCAAACATTCCTCTGGTGAATATTCCAAACGGTGGGGTGGCAAGCATCAGGAACTGCTCTGACTTAATTTTGTTTCGTCGTCTGTTTCCAAGGTGAAAACAAAAACAAAACACCCTCATGAATAAATAGTCTAAAAAGAAATCCTCCTGAATATCTGTGACTTCTTTGGTGGATTGTATCTGGTGTGATATCAGCCTTCATATAGTTTCCCCTGTTTGAATGTCATCATTAAAAAGTACGGTCTAAACACATTGTAATATATATATATATATGGGAAGCAGTGACGGTACAGTTTTGCATAAAACATGGGCTTTTTGCTTTTTTTGTGCCCAGATAAGCATAGAAACCATAGTGTTGTAAATTTTGGTTATCTGTGGATGTAGTCAAGCTAGACCATTCCTTTTTTATTTCTTTTTAAACGTGATTAGACCATGACTTAAGTACGCAGTTTAATTTACTCTTTATTATTTGAGATTGTTGATAAAACGTGCCACTTGTTAATGATTGCTGAGAAAAATTTTGGCTAGACTTTTTAAAACTCCAACATGTTCATGTAACTACACCAACAGTTAAAAAGAAAAGAGAGATAATAATGAAACAAGAAATTGACGTTTGAAGCATGTATATTGTTTTTTACTGGCAAGTATTGCTCCTTGTGTATAATGTTTGGGGGCCGTTTTGTTGTTCTACGTTCTTTTTTGTACCTACACAGCAAAAATTGTAGATGATTTTATGCTACCATAATATTAATATAGAATCTGCTTAAAAGAAAGAACAAAACATCAGTTACAAGAAGTGAAAGTTATTTTTTCCCCCATTCAATCTTGTGATTTCATTTGTGATCATTTTGGGGATGGTTGTTTTTTTTTTCAGTTAAATTTACATTGCATTCCTCTCAAGGTTTCTCTTTGAAAGTGAATTATGGAAGTAAGCAGATGTTGAGTTACATACAGCTCTAGGCATGTTAAAACCAGAACGAGGTAATGCAGTCTGTGAACCTGCTAAATACAGTCAAAGACAAGTACATACCCATCTGCACATGTTGCTTCAGTATTAGTTTGCCTGTGTTGTGGCTGCTGAACTGGGCCGTCGGCTTTTGGCCTCCTGTTACAAGATCACAAGGGTTCTAATCTCTTCTCTCGTTTTACAGTTAATTTTAATTTTTTTTTTTTTAGTGTTGTTTTTGTTTGTCTCACCTCATCTAAATAATGGTCTTAACTAAAATGCAACCCATCTTGCTTACATTTCTTTGCAGCAAGAATAATGAGCCATTCCTGAAGGGGGGGGGGGGGGGGGGGAGGGGAATGAACTCCCATGTGCTTACACACGGTACAGACATGCGCGGTCATATATTGCAACAAACGAAAAAGGTACAGAATGAGGGCAGAAAAGGAGAAACAGTTCTGGAATGGATTGCTGTGAATATGTTTTGGATTGTAGTTTATTTTTCCGCTTTAAGAATTTGAGGTGGTGGTTTTGGAAAATAAGGGATGAGCATCCATGGGATGATTGAAATTGTAAGAAAAGGGAAGAAACTCAGGTCATGGAATTTGCTGAAATGTCTCAGGAAAGAGAATTGTCGAGTTGTTGAAGATGGTCCTTTATCCAGAACTGATAATCTATGAATGGAGCAAGGTCAGTCTGAGGATCTTAGGTGAATTTCTCAGCTGTCCTAAATGCAACTTCTTATTGATACATATTTTTAGACAGCATTATTTTCTTCCTTCCTTTAAGTGAAGTTTATGTTACGGTTGTAATTTGTGTTCGTACAATACCCTGTGTGTCTGTCCTGTGTAGGGGTTTCCTATTACTGGCCTTTGCTTTTAGTTAGCGGTATGTCTGTGTGATTATTTTGTACCCAGCTTGATAAAGCATCTTCAAATGATATACCTATCAGTTCTTGGATCAGAAGTAATATCATCGTTATGTAGGAAGGGACTGAGGTTGGAAATAAGATGATGTGCTGTTAAAAGTGAATAGCAACTACTGCTACAGGATATAGAAATGTGACGTGCAAGTTGGCAACTGGACCTTTCTTTTCCCTTTTGTTTTCTTTTTCAGTTGTTTAAATCTGTGGTTTGAGAGCTTGTTTGCCACTGACTTGTTCATTTAAACTGATATTACACCTGATCAAGGAATGATTATTATTAGACGCTCGTAACAACCAACTGAATGCGACTGAATGAGTGGGAAGGGTGCTCTGTATGCTGATGTGATGCTGCATGCATTACTTCTGTCTGAAAGTGTTGGAAGAACAGACATGGTTGTATGAATGGATTTTACAGTGTTGGCTTTTTGAATTGGGGTTTCAAAGCGAGTTGCTGATACAGTACAAGAGAGATGGCATTGAGTGTTACACGAGACTTCAAGCATGGACACGGAGCAAGAAACGTCAAGCTCAGCTGTTCAAAGCCATTTGGTGTAACACTTTCTCTGTAACTCTTGCCATGTTCGCAGATGTTTTCCTCTCCAGATTTGACAAAAAAGTCATCAG
>JAFLJL010016803.1:0-14059 GCA_018398815.1 Conus ventricosus
TTCTAACATCCCGTCAGTTAGCACTAGATTTCTCCTCGACTGCTTCACGGATCAAACTTCAGAACGTCACGAATTAACAAGCTCACGCCAGCTTTCTAAAGTTTCTATATTCAGTTTAATTAAAGATCAAAACAAGTATTAGTAAATTAGGTTTAAGTGCTTTCTAAGGGGCAGCTTAAACACATTTTTGTCAGAAAATGTAATTTTCACAATATTAAACGAGTCCAATTAAATAATAATACCACCACCTTTGAACAGCTGATCAGGACAAATCTGTCGGTGTGCGACATGTTTATTAGTTCCCTTGTCCAGGCGAGCAAATGATGAATCCAATAGAAAACATGGAAACACACCTGATGGGACAAACTGTTCAAGTTGGCCGCCGCGGAACGCACGTGCACACTGCTGTCCGACAGCGGAAACAGCTTTACAATCATGAATTCACTTCCATTTGTTTGTCGGAGCATAGAAATGCATGTCTTATAAGTCAGCTGTAAGGACAATAGCATTACAGCTTAAAGATTTTGTTTTGATGTTAAAAAAAGATACTAGAATGATACAACTACAAATCACGACTGTGTTTGGATCAAACTCGGGCCTACGGTAGTGTAATCTAGAGATGATAGTATGTAATTTGTATTTGATAAGTTCATATGACTTGTGCACATCAGGGCATAGACTGGGCTATGAAAAGGACAAAGAGCTTTTCATTATTGTGGCGGCGATTCAATTATGAAAGGCCGTTGTGCCGTTGTCTCGGTTACGTAGGTCACTGGGTCGCTGGTCACTGTGTTGTGGTGCAGGTAGACTGGACCAGGCGTCTGCTATGAGAGTCTGTAACAAGCGGAGTGCGCTCAGTTACACCGTGTTGAAAGTCTATGAAAATATTTCGTGGAAATGATTGACACTTTCCAGCGATCCCTGTGCGTGTTTCACGGCAGGCTGTTCCATGTCCACAATGTCTGTGCACATTTCACTGATGTGCTTGACTTTTTTCAACAGCCCAGAGTACATTCTATGGACATGGACGTCCATTAGCAAAACTTCCGTGTATATTTCGTTGATATGCTTTACCATTTCAGAGAACCTCCGCGTATATTTCATGGAAACGTTTTACCATTTCAGTAACCGGTACTTATATTTCATGGCTATGCTTTGCTTGTTACTTACAATAGCCACTGGATTTGCGTCACCGCTTACAACCGCTTCTGTGCATATTTCATGCATTTATTTAATTACATCCCACATCTGCTAACAACATTTCATGGCTATGCTTGATCACTCCAAAATGCTGATGTGTGTATTTCAAAGATATGCTTGACAATGTCCATCCACCTCCTTGAATGTTTCAGGAATATGCTTGGTCACTCGCAGCACCCTGTGTCTTTATTTCCTGGACATGTTTAACCCCATTTAGTGACATTTGCTCCTCTGGATTGTTTGCATACATCTGTTTTAATGCTGTGCCAACAGCGTGTGTTGCAAGCAAATACACGTACACGCACACAGGTACACACACACACACACACACACACACACACACACACACAACACACACACACATACAACACACACACACACACACACACACACACACACACACACACAACAGGTACACCCACACCACACACACACACACACACACACACACACACACACACACACACACACACAGAGTTTATATGCATGTGAATAATTATATGCATATGCAAATAGTGTGTGTGTGTGTGTGTGTGTGTGTGTGTGTGTGTGCGTGCGTGCGTGCGTGCGTGCGTGCGTGCGTGCGTGCGTGCGTGCGTGCGTGTGCGTGCGTGCGTGCGTGCGTGCGTGCGTGTGTGTGTGTGTGGTGTGTGAGTGATACAATACAATACATACGTCGTCTACATATTGTAAAACTGAATGAAGAAACGCTGCCCATTTCAGAGTCCCAGCACCCCTTCACCTGCTGACTGCAGAAGTACAAAAGACAACTCGGAGGCCAGTGCTACTCCTTTGTGCAAACACAGCGGCTTCAACCAGTTCTGCGGCCCACGCCCGCTGATTGACCGGTTCCCAGAGTGAACAACTCATAGAGGCCTGTCAGGAGGAAAGTTGCACTGGACAAGTCTGGTGGCAGAGAATGGATATTACATCAACGACAGACTGTTAGTGATCGAGACGAATCAGTTCCATCGAAGACGAATAAACTTAATCGTATTAAGAAAAAATAAGACAGTTACTTGATTGTCCGAACAGATGAAAACTCAAGCATGATTACACGAGTTTGTGGAGAAGAAAGCTAATGCGCGGTCAAACCATTAGATTTCGTCATACTGTTGTTTAGTGTTGTTCATCACGGTTGACACCTTACTTGTTACTTTTAATTCCACACTATGGTGTTCACTTGAGCGTCACCAAAAGCGGTGAGAGGGTAGATCCTATATCCACCTACTTAGTACGTTTTACCAGCACGCTCACTACATCGTCAATGCATTATCTACATCTCCAAGACATTGATCCACAATCACAGACTTACTAGATATACAAGAATTTGAACCTGTCTGATTAACAATACATGAATCAGAAAAGAAACGAAGCAAAACTACGATTAACAATAAAACGGAAAGATCGGCGAACAAAACAGGAGAAAGACCGAATTCAGTTGACAGAAATCAGCATCGCTCTCTCTGTCTCTCTCTGTCTCTCTCTCTCTCTCTCTCTCTCTCTCTCTCTCTCTCTCTCTCTCTCCTCTCTCTCTCTCTCTCTCTCTTCTTCACACACACACACACACACACACACACACACACACACACACACACACACAGATTTAGGACACGCTCCAAGATGGCGGACACACATAAACACTGATATCAAGGGTCTGCTGATATTTTCTCAAAACTGCCATTGATATGATCAGGCTGACTAGATCCAGAAGCACGGGCAGCCGTTCAGCTACAACACCCATGAAAGAAGAAGAAAACAGCGCCAAGAGAGCTGAGAACTTGGAATGCATCGTGAAGAAGCTGACCCGATCAGCGCGCAAAGCTGCGCAGCGCGTACGTGAGTGGGACAAGGGAGATGCCAGGGAAAATCAACATGCTCCAGGCCTACATCGGACACAGTGAGTGTGATCGATGAGATGAAAAATATGATTATGGGTCTTTGTAATCGTGTGTCTGGTCTAAATACGCGAAAAGAAGATGATCGAAAGTATGGTTCATCTAGAGTGGTCATGACAACAATAATTACGGATGGTCAGACTCAAACAGATCATCCTACTGTCCACGTACGCTGAGATCACAAAATCGATCCTTACTGCCCCACAGCATCCCGGGGCAGTCCCTGGATCAAATAAACCTTCAGAAGACAGAATGAAAGCGAAAGAAAAATCAAAAGAAAATGAGGTTGGAAAAGAACTTAAGAATAATGACGTCAACGGTTCACATTTTGGCGGTTCGCTAACATTTATTAAGATTGTAAAAGAAAACAGAATTCTATCACTAGATCAAGACAGAAAGAAGATAAACACGACTTGCCTGTAGTTGCCATGCTCCACGACTCGGTGATGAAAGGAGTGAAAGGAAGAAGACCGGGCCGTTCGTATGGCTTTGAGACAAAGGTTTGCAAAACTTATAGGACTGAAGACCTTCCTCTGATGCTTCAGAAAACTTCCATTCTCTGACGAGCAGCCAGCTGAAGCAGTGGTCATCCATTGCAGAGTAAATGACATTCAGAGGAAGGATCCTAAACTTTTTCCGCAAAATGTTCACAGAATGTGTCAGGGACTTCGCCACTACTCGCCCTGAAGCTAAGGTACTGGTGAGCAAACTCGCACCGGTCAACGATTCCGAACTCAAGATGAAACGAGAGCTTTTTAATGCGTTGACAACCACAAAGCTGTTCAGCATCAAAAACATATCATTTATCTCACATTCCAACCCGCAATCTAGCAACCAGACGCACAGAGATGGCATCCACCCAACACCTAGGGGGTCAAGTGTCCTTGCAGCAAACGTTGGACCCAGCATATTTTTCTTGTAATCAAATGAACGTCACAGTACGGACTGAGAATCGATGCTGAATAAAATTCGAAAAATGTTCAATTGAAGATTGTCACACTGAGCACAAATGCATGCACGCATTCAGCTCAGCACTTACTCCGTGCACACGCAGTCTCTCCAGACAACCAGAAGGCGCACTACAATAACTCTTCTCTCTCCCCTCTCTCCGGGGAATAATTTACTAAACGATAATCAACTTTCCATCATAACAACACGTTTGTTTTCCAATTTATAACTTCTGTTCCTCCACTCCAGTGGAGGTACAAACATTCCACAGATCCACTAGCTGGGACAAATTTCATCTCATTATACATAGTAATTCACAAATACATCTTTTACCGGTTTCTCCTCTCACTGGAGAAACAATGTATACGTTTTCCAAAGAAGAATCAAAAGATGGCTTAAAATATAGGAATATCATCTGAGTTCCGATCCAGGGGGACAATCAACATTCATTGTGGGTCAACATGACAAATTCTTTAAATTCTCTCACGACTGTCGCAGTCGTTGTCCTCTTCACAATTAGGTGCTGCCACAGCACTGGAGCCCAAATACTTCTGCGACTGCCTCAGTCGCTTGTACCATTACTGGTGCTGCCACAGCACCGGGAAAGGCTGAAACACGAATGAAGTCCGTGTAAGTAATCTATTTCAAAATCTGAATAATGATAAATTTCTTTCCCTTTTTTTTCCCTTTTCTTAACTCTCTCTCTCTTTTCTCTCCCATCTGTCTATACCTCACCTGATAATGGTGAGTAATCAGGTGAATCTCGTTCTGCAGTCCAAACAACCTGTCTGGTCAGTGTCCCCAAGCTATCTTCCCATACCTTATTTTCCTTCCTGCGCTCTTCCTGAGTACATATTCAGTGAGTACTCGTCTAACTCTACACATTACCAGCCCTTGGTTACTTGACCATTGGACAACGTCCGTCCATTTTCCTGATCAATTCAACCAATAATCACCTACGTCTATAGCCACCAGCGATACCGATCACACTGGTCAGGCCATGCAAATTGTCCTTTCTTTTACCTTTCCTCTTCCCTACCTAGGGAAATACTTTATTTCAAATAAGGGGTACGAGACGGAGCGTCACATGTCGCCATGTGAGGCTACATCACATGACAGAGATCAACTATGTAATTAAGTGCCATAAGTATAGCAATGAGTTCGGCGGTAAATATTGATCGATTTTTACCAATCAAGTATGACTTTTCTGTTTTTAAAGCTGGAATTACAAAACCTGAACCAGCACGCTGATCATCTAAGATTGAGCCATCTCATGTCAAGTAGGCCTCCGTCGGTCATCGCTGACCATGGATAGAGTATATCCGACCTAAGATTTAGCTCTCTGTCCGGGCTGTCTGCTAACCCAAGCAGCGTCGCCGGTGGCTGTAGAGACCGATGCGAGAGTGGCAGTCTCTGTCGCAGCGGTCACATCTGTATGTTGACACAGGTTTGTTGGCTGTCGTCTCCTTTCTGCGGGCTCGCTTTTCTGCTGCAGCAGCTGTCAGTTTGTTTTTGCCTATCTGCAGCTGTTTCTTGAGAGTGCTTCTCCAGCTGTTACGGTCTGCTGCGAGGTCCTCCAGGACTCAGTGTTGATCTCAAGCGCCTTCATGTCTCTTTTGCAAACGTCTTTGTATATCTCAGATGTAGGCGGCCAATGCTTCTCTGCCTTGCGGCAAACTCTCCATAGAGAACGTCTTTTGGGATGCGACCATCCTCCATGCAATGAACATGGCCCAGCCAACGCAGTCTCAGCAGGGTATACAAGGTAGGGAGGCCAGCACGAGACAAGACTTCTGTGTTGGTCACCCTGTCCTGCCAGTGTGCGTCGGAGACTTCTAAGGTGGAAGGAATTGAGCCTTTTCTCCTGGCAAGCATGCGCGGTGCATGTCTCACTGCCATAGAGCAAGGTGCTTGAGAACGCAGGCTTAACACACGGCCATCTTTGTCTTTGTGGTCAGCATGGGATTTGTCCACACTCATTTTTGTGTGAGGCGAGCAAGTGTTGTGGCTGCCTTCCAGATCCTTTTGTCGATCTCAGTGTCAAGGGAGAGGTCATCGGTGGTGATGAACCCAGGTAAGTGAACTGATGGATGGCATCAAGCTCTAGTCATCAATGGTGATGGCTGGTGGTGACGGCGTGTCTTGACCCAGGACATTGTCTTCTTTAGGCTGATGGTCAGACCAAAGTCTTTGCAGGCGGGGAGAAGCGGTCCATCAGCGACTGCAATTCCGCTGGGTGTGGGTCACAACAGCAGCAGCATCGGCAAACAGCATATCTCTGATGAGGGCTTCGCAGACCTTTTGCTTGTTCTTAGGCGGGCGAAATTGAAAAGCCTGCCATCTTATTTGGTCCGCAGGTAGATCCCCTCTTGCGCTGTGCTGAATTGCATGCCTCAGGAGGAGAGCAAAGAGGATCCCAAGAGGGGTGAGGGCAAGGGCGCACCCTTGTTTGACACCGCTGCATATGTCAAAGGGCTTGGAGAGGTCGCCATTAAACTGCACAGTCCCTTTCATGTTGGAGTGGAAGGACTCAATTAAGCTGTGCAGTTGGGGGGGGGGGGGGGAGGGGGGGGGAGGGGGGGGGGGGCGGCCGATCTTTCGGAGAGCTCTGAAAAGACCATCTCTGCTGACTAAGTCGAAGGCCTTGGTGAGGTCGATGAATGCGTGGTGAACAAATTGAAACCAACACATTCTTCTGGAATGCCAGAAATTGAGACCTACTTTACAGGCTATTTCTGAACGTTCTCCTGACAGTATCTTTGAGAACTTTACCTTGTTTGATTTTGCGAACTGTTTCCTACGCAGTCCTATGGGACATTTGTTATAGTTTGTGTTATAATTTACAATTAGTTTTTTAAAACGTCGGTTTTCCCGTGCCTTTTTTATTGTACTGTAAAATTGTAAAAATATTTTTTTTTTTAATTGCAAGATAACCCACCACCCCACCTCTGCTCCCCCTCTCTACACACTTCTCTTCGTCTAATATCACTTAATGCGGAAAGACGTTAATTGAAGACAACAACAACACAGAGTCAGAGACGCACGCGCGCATGTGTGTTGGTGTCAAAGAATTAAAAATAGAAATGGAACACACACCACACACACACACACACACCAACGCGCGCGCGCGCGCGCGCACATGCACACACCTATCTGTCTATCTATCTATCTATCTCTAGTTAAAAGGATCGCGCACACGTGCACGAACGTGTGTGTGTGTGTGTGTGCGTGGGCGTGTGCGTGTGTGTGTGTGTGTGTTTGTGCGGTGTGTGTGTGTGCATGCGTGGGTGCGTGCATGCGTGGGTGCGTGCATGCGCCGCGCGCGCGCGCGCGGTGTGTGTGTGTGTGTGTGTGTGTTTTGTGTGTGTGTGTGTGTGTGTGTGTGTGTGTATGTGTGTGTGTGTGTGTGTGTTGTGTGTGTGTGAGAGAGAGAGAGAGAGAGAGAGAGAGAGAGAGAGAGAGAGAGAGAGAGAGAGAGAGAGAGAGAGTTGTCTGTTTCAGTGTGTGAGAAAATACGAGGACTATTCTCACGCGACAGTCTGTCAGCAGTCGACTGCTGAAGGAAGCGTAAGACTGGGTAGTTGGTTTGTTTCATTATTGAATAAGGTGTATGAAATGGAAGCGTAAGACTGGGTGTTGTTTCATTATTGAATAAGGTGTATGAAATTGAAGCGTAAGACTGGGTAGTTGGTTTGTTTCATTATTGAATAAGGTGTATGAAATTGAAGCGTAAGATTGGGTAGTTGGTTTGTTTCATTATTGAATAAGGTGTATGAATTTTAAGCGTAAGATTGGGTAGTTGGTTTGTTTCATTATTGAATAAGGTGTATGAAATTGAAGCGTAAGATTGGGTAGTGGTTTGTTTCATTATTGAATAAGGTGTATGAAATTGAAGCGTAAGATTGGTAGTTGGTTTGTTTCATTATTGAATACTTGACTTACTTGACTTAGTCCTCTGAATTCCCTGGAACATAGGGCCGCAACCACACTCTTCCAGCGGACACGGTTTTGGGAGATCTTCTTCAGCTTGGCCCACGTCATTCGGCGGCCTTCACTTCCGCGTCGGTACTCCTTCGCCATGTCTGTCTTGGTCTTCCCACTCTTCTTTTGCCCTGAGGGTTCCATTCAAGGGCTTGTCTTGTGATGTTGGATGGAGACTTTCTGAGGGTGTGGCCAATTCATCCCCACTTCCGTTTTCTGATTTCTATTTCTATTGGAACTTGCTGGGTCTTGTTCCACAGTTCTGCGTTGGCAATAACATCTGGCCATCTGATGTTCACAATGTTTCGCAGACATCTGTTGATAAATGTTTGGAGTTTGTGGGTGTTTGTCTTTGTTGTTCGCCACGTTTCAGAACCATACAGAAGGACAGGTTTTACATTTGAGTTGAAGATTCTGATCTTGTTATGGAGTGAGAGGGCAGAGGAATTCCAGATAGGCCGTAGCGTAGTAAAGGTGTGCCTGGCTTTATTGATGCGACTCTTGATATCCTCATCTGTACCTCCATCTTTGCTGACCACACTGCCGAGGTAGACAAACTTGTCAACTTCAATGATGTCTTCCTGTTGTAGTCGTAGTGGGTCTCGTTGCTGGTTGTTGACTCTCATGGCTTCTGTTTTTGTTGTGTTGATTTGGAGGCCTGTCTTTCCTGCTTCTTCTGCTACCCGGCACAGCTTCTCTTGTGCGTCTTGCTGTTTGTGGGACAGAAGATGATGTCGTCGGCGAAGTCCAGGTCTTCCAGTTGCTTGGTGAAAGTCCACTGGATTCCTGTCTCTTGCCGTCTGTAGACTGCCGCATTATCCAGTCAACGACCATCAGGAAAATTGTTGGCGATAGTAGACACCCCTGACGGACGCCGGTTTGTACAGTGAAGGGCTTCGTTAGCTTCCCATCGTGGACGACCTGGCATGTGGCATCCTCGTAGAGTTGCTGGATGATGGCAACAAACTTGGGTGGGAAGCCATAGTGGTGCATGAGTTTCCAGATGGTATCTCTGTCGATGCTGTCAAATGCCTTCTGGAAATCTACAAAAACTGCGTACAAGGGGGTCTGCCACTCCAGAGACTGCTCGATGATAATTCTCATGGTGGCAATTTGGTCTGTGCATGATCTGTCTTGGCGAAATCCAGCTTGTTCTTGGCGGAGGGTCTTGTCTAGGGCGGTCTTTAGTCTCTCTAGCATGATTTTGGTCAGCACCTTCCCCGGGATGGACAGCAACATAATCCCTCTCCAGTTTTTACAGGATGACAGGTCCCCTTTCTTCGGCAGCTTCCCCAGGGGGCATCTTTTCCAGTCTTCTGGCACTCGTTCTGCTCCCATATCTTGCTTAGGAGTGGATGCAGCATCTCTGTTGACGTCTGGATGTCTGCTTTCAGTGCTTCAGGTGGAATTCCGTCTGGACCCGCTGCTTTACCTGACTTCAGTGACTTGATGGCTTTGGTAACTTCCGTCTTGGTTGGTGGGCCTGTGTTGATGTCCAGAAGCTGGGTTGGTGGTGGAATGTCTGGTGGGACAGGTGGTGCAGGTCTATTCAGTGTCTCTTTAAAGTGCTCTGCCCACCTTGCTCTCTGCTCAGCTTCTCCTGCGATGGTGTTTCCCTCCTTGTCTTTGACCGGGCGACTGGGTTGCTGGTCTTTCCAGAAAGTGTTCGGGTAATCTTATACAGCCTTTTCATGTTTCTCTGTCCTGCCGCTGTTTCTGCTCTTCTGTGAGCTCATGGATGAATTGTTTCTTGTCTTGTCTAGCACTTTCTTAACTTGGCGGTTGACGTCCCAGTAGTGTGCCTGTAACTCTTGCTTGTGGTCTTGGTCTTGGTCTTGGGTCTGGTTGATCTGGTCTTTTAGGTGCTTCCGCTCTGTGATGAGGGTCCATGTTCCAGCTGTCAGCCATTCTTTGTGTTTTCTTCGCTTCTTTCCAAGCACTTGTGTACATGTCGTCTGCCAGACCTCCCTCAGGTCACACCAGTGGTCTTCGATTGTTTCTTCAGCAAGTTGGTCAAGTACGCTGAATCTGTTTCTCAGTTCCAGTTTGAACTCCTCTGTTGTTGCTCTCTCCTTCAGACTGTGTACATTGTACTTATGTGATAGTCGGCCTGCTTGGTCTTTGTAGGCTTTCAATTTGGTCTTTAGCACAGCTATCACAAGGTTGTGGTCTGATGCTGCGTCTGCTCCTCGTTTCACTCTCACGTCATGTAAACTTCTGCGCCATTTTCTGCCGATGGTAATGTGGACGATTTGGTTCTGGGTCTTCCCATCAGGTGAATTCCAAGTCATCTTGTGAATGTTTTTGTGTGGGAAAACAGTGCCTCCGATGACCATGTCGTTGAAAGCACAGAATTCCACAAACAGTTCTCCATTTTCATTTTGTATTCCTGTTCCGTGTATGCCCATAATCTGCTCTCTGCCCTTGTTGTCCGTTCCCACTTTGGCATTGAGATCTCCCATGAGGATCTTAAGGTCTCTCTTCGGCACTCTATCCACGACTGTTTGGAGTTGATTGTAGAATTCCTCCTTTTCCTCTGGGTCTGCTACGTTTGTGGGGGCGTAGCACTGTAAGATGGTGGTTTTTCTGCCCTTTGAATTGAATCTTGCAGTGAGGATCCTTGGTGACACTGGTTCCCAGGACAGCAGTGCTCGCGTCGCCTCGGGTGTCATCAGCAGCGCTACTCCGTGCGTGTGTGGCTGGTCTTCTTCTCGACCAGAGTAGATGATGGTGTCTCCACTTGTCAGCCTTGTTCTTCCTGTTCCTGTCCATCTAGTCTCGCACAGGCCAAGGATCTTTAGGTTGTACCTGTGCATCTCACTACTCACTTGTGCTGTTTTTCCAGTCTCGTATAGGGTTCTGATGTTCCAGGTCCCTATCCTGGTCTTGGCTTTGGTCGTCAGAAGAGTTGTCGGCGCACTGGCTTCCTGAAGGCTTTCACCAGCTCGCGTCATGGGCTCTGGTAGAGAGAACTCTTCCCCAACCATGCTATTTCAGAAAATGTCATTGCGGTTTCTGTAACAACGTTTGTTTTCTAGGACCGGGTTGTTAGCCCAATTCAAACCCCCAACCTGGAGGGCCAGTTGAGTGCTCTTTGTCTGGTCTCTACCCTTTGACCTGTCTGGCTTGGGTGCCCTACCAGGAGACGAATCTCCGCCAGCATAGCTCTCCGGGTCAAAGAGACACGCAAGCTCCCCAACCAACGGCAAGGTTGCACTCACTGGGAAGCATTATTGAATAAGGTGTATGAAATTGAAGCGTAAGATTGGGTAGTTGGTTTGTTTCATTATTGAATAAGGTGTATGAAATTGAAGCGTAAGATTGGGTAGTTGGTTTGTTTCATTATTGAATAAGGTGTGTGAAATTGAAATCAATCACTTTCCTTTTCCATATAGTGCAGGTGTCCATTACTTTTCTGAAAATTGGGGAGTCAGTTCGATGAACGAGGACATTGTCTGAAGACCATTCTGTCTGAAAGAGAAGGGCTGCCGCCTTGAAGTGTTGAGCGGAAAAAAACCCTGCTGTGACATTATCCATCAGTATTGAGCGGAAACCCCAGCTGTGACATTATCCATCAGTATTGAGGGAAAAACCCCAGCTGTGACATTATCCACCAGTATTGAGGGAAAACCCCTGCTGTGACATTATCCATCAGTATTGAGGGAAAAACCCCTGCTGTGACATTATCCATCAGTATTGAGCGGAAAACCCCTGCTGTAACATTATCCACCAGTATTGAGCGGAAAACCCCTGCTGTAACATTATCCACCAGTATTGAGCGGAAAACCCCTGCTGTAACATTATCCACCAGTATTGAGCGAGAGGAAAACCATGCTGTGATATTATCCACCAGTATTGAGCGGAAAACCCCTGCTGTGGCATTATCCATCAGTATTGAGCGGAAAACCTCTGCTGTGACATTATCCATCAGTGTCCTGTGCTGGGCACACCACTTTTCACACAGGCACGTTTTGCTGTCTTGTTCTCAGGAGTAACTGTGTTTCCTTTAAGGAGCTCAAGAAAACTAACATGTCACATTTCACCCAAACATCGATACACGGTGCATTCAGAAGGATTTGTTGTGCACAGGAGAACAGAATGTATCCGACATTATGTTCCAGTGTGTGTGTGTGTGTGTGTGTGTGTGTGTGTGTGTGTGTGTGTGTGTGTGTGTGTGTGTGTTTATGACTCGTGAACGCAGAAGTGTGTGTGTGTGTGTGTGTGTGTGTGTGTGTGTGTGTGTGTGTGTGTGTGTGTGTGTGTGTGTGTGTGTGTGGTGTGTGGGGTGCGGTGCGTGCGTGCGTGTGCGTGCGTGTGCGTATGTGTGTGTGTGTGTGAATGTGTGCGTGTGTGTGTGCGTGTGCGTGTGCGTGTGTTGTGTGTGTGTCCTGCTTATATTTTTAGATGTTGAATTGTTAAAACTTGTAAAGCGCCCTGTATCCTACGTTGTTAGGATGGGCGCTATAGAAATGTCCTCATTCTTCTTCTTCTTCTTCTTCTTCTTATTGCTATGATGGCGGTACATCACAAGAGAAGATATCCGTTCAGACCTACAGCGACAAATCTTGTTTGTATTGAAGGTGAAATGAGTTTAAAGGGGAAAAAAAACAACCAGAGCAGAGACCAGTTCGTTGAAATCGCTTATTACAATTCATGAATTGCATGGTGTGTGGAGGAGGAAGGGGGAATTGCAGAAGAGAAGGTGTGACATATGAGATCAGATGTAGTGAGTGCAGTTGCGTGTATGTTGGAGAGACAGCACGCACTGGACACTATCGAGGCCAACAACACATGACAGCCCTGGCAAAGAGAGACCATGACTCAGTGTTGTGGCGACACACAGCACAGACACACAGCAACAGTGAACCCCCCCCCCCCCCCCCCCCCCCCAGTACAGCATGGTGATAACAAGTTACCAAGAAACTGCTTTGGGAAGACAAATCACTGAAGCTGTCAAAATTAACAACACACCACCTGAGTTGAGACTCAACACAAGAGAGGAGTGGGGCCATACACGACTGGTGAGAACATCACTCACCAACCTGTGAGAACACCACTCACCAGCTGATGGAAGCAGTTTTCCAACACCATACACAGCCAGACTTATGAGGGGTGGCTTACCCGACAAGTCTTGATCACAGGTCAGGGAAAGAAAGAATGGTGGAAGAGTGGCACGGCTGAAGATAAAACTAAAACTTTGAAAAATGAGACTATACGTGTGGTCTCAGTCTTCCCATTGAGCCCATAGCATGCACAGTTACTGGTGCTGGCCGTGATCGAAAATCCCAAAAATATTTTATTTTTAGCCTTACTTGTCTTTAAGTGCCCAGCGGTAATATGACGTTAGTATTGTCTTTTACCATTCGTTCTGTATGTTGTTGGTATATAAATGTATGCAATATTTCTGATAACTGATAGAAATATTTTAGCCACACAACGATCTAACTCTAATAATTGATGTGCATTAACCGATTAAACTTTGTGTGTGTGTAACTGTACTTTGGTTTCATTTTTTTTGTTTTCGTGTGGCTAAAAAAAAAAAAAGCTAAATGAAATCAAACAAGTAAACCACCGATGCTCCTACAAAGTGGTGCTGTTTACACATTTTCGTTGTGTCACACATAATATGGGATCAACAGAAATTATTTCATATCCGTGCTCAACACAGTCATCACAATGCAGTTCAAGTACATGCATTTTTCTCCATTGCAACGGTTACTTAACGGATATAAAATGTCATATTGAGAGTAAAAAATACTTTTTAGCACATTTGATTTAACCATAGTGTTTCACAGGACGTCTACTATCATAATGTATACAAAACAGAATATAATGTCCCGCCATTTTTTCGATATCCATCCAAATCAATAGAAATACATTTTTTAGCATACAAACAGGCAAGAACACGAAGTTCATGACGTTACCGAGCTCTTCTTTACATAATATGCACAGCAAATATTCCTATGGCAATTTTTTTCTGCCCAATGAATGTTCAAAATCACACACATCGAGAACCTTGCTTTTCCAGATAA
>JAFLJL010016803.1:15059-26883 GCA_018398815.1 Conus ventricosus
CCCATCTGTACTAGTAAAATTACTTTTCATTCAAAATCTGAAAATGATAATTCTTCCCTTTTTTCCCTTTCTTAACTCTCTCTCTCTTTCTCCCATCTGCTATACCCACCGAAATGTAGATTCTCTCGGGGATATCTCGTTCTGCAGTTCCAAACAACCTGTCTGTCAGTGTCCCCAAGCTATCTTCCCATACTTATTTTTCCTTCCTGCGCTCTCCTGAGTACATATTCATGAGTACTCGTCTAACTCTACACATTACCAGCCCTTGGTTACTTGACCAATGGACAACGTCTCCCATTTTTCCTGATCAATTCAACCATATCACCCTACGTATAGCCACCAGCGATACCGATCACACTGGTCAGCCAATGCAAATTGTCCTTTCTTTTACCTTCCTCTCCCTACCTAGGGAAATACTTTATTTCAAATAAGGCGTACGAGACGAGCGTCACATGTCGCCATTGGGCTACATCACATGACAGAGATCAACTATGTAATTAAGATCCATAAGTATAGCAATGAGTTCGGCGGTAAATATTGATCGATTTTTACCAATCAAGTATGACTTTTCGTTTTTAAAGCTGGAATTACAAAACCTGAACAGCACGCTGATCATCTAAGATTGAGCCATCTCATGTCAAGTTAGGCCTCCGTCGTCATCGCGACCATGGATAGAGTTATATCCGACCTCAAGATTTAGCTCTCTGTCCGGGCTGTCTGCTAACCCAAGCAGCGTCGCCGGTGGCTGTAGAGACCGATGCGAGAGTGGCAGTCTCTGTCGCAGCGGTCACACTGTTTGACACAGGTTTGTTGGCTGTCGTCTCCTTTCTGCGGGCTCGCTTTTCTGCTGCAGCAGCTGTCAGTTTGTTTTTGCCTATCTGCACGCTGTTTCTTGAGAGTGCTTCTCCGCTGTTACGGTCTGCTGCGAGGTCCTCCCAGGACTCAGTGTTGATCTCAAGCGCCTTCATGTCTCTTTTGCAAACGTCTTTGTATATCTCAGATGTAGGCGGCCAATGCTTCTCTGCCTTGCGGCAACTCTCCATAGAGAACGTCTTTTGGGATGCGACCATCCTCCATGCAATGAACTGCCGCAGCATACGCAGTCTCAGCAGGGTATACAAGGTAGGGAGGCCAGCACGAGACAAGACTTCTGTGTTGGTCACCCGTCCTGCCAGTGTGCGTCGGAGACTTCTAAGGTGAAGGAATTGAGCCTTTTCTCCTTGCAAGCATGCGCGGTGCATGTCGCACTGCCATAGAGCAAGGTGCGAGAACGCAGGCTTAACACACGGCCATCTTTGTCTTTGGTCAGCATGGGATTTGTCCACACCATCTTTGTGTGAGGCGAGCAAGTGTTGTGGCTGCCTTCCAGATCCTTTTGTCGATCTCATGTCAAGGAGAGGTCATCGGTGGTGATGAACCCAAGGTAAGTGAACTGAGGATGGCATACAAGCTCATAGTCATCAATGGTGATGGCTGGTGGTGACGGCGTGTTTGACCAGACATTTGTCCTTCTTTAGGCTGATGGTCAGACAAGTCTATTGCAGGCCGGGGAGAAGCGGTCCATCAGACTGCAATTCCCGCTGGTGGGGTCACAACAGCAGCAGCATCGGCAAACAGCATATCTCTGATGAGGGCTTCGCAGACCTTTTGCTTGTTCTTAGGCGGGCGAAATTGAAAAGCCTGCCATCTTATTGTCCGCAGGTAGATCCCCTCTTGCGCTGTGCTGAATGCATGCCTCAGGAGGAGAGCAAAGAGGATCCCAAAGAGGGTGAGGGCAAGGGCGCACCCTTGTTGACACCGCTGCATATGTCAAAGGGCTTGGAGAGGTCGCCATTAAACTGCACAGTCCTTCATGTGGAGTGGAAGACTCAATTAAGCTGTGCAGTTGGGGGGGGGGGGGGGGGTGGGGGGGGAGGGGGGGGGGGGCGCGCCGATCTTCGGAGAGCTCTGAAAAGACCATCTCTGCTGACTAAGTCGAAGGCCTTGTGAGGTCGATGAATGCGTGGTGAACAAATTGAACCAACACATTCTTCTGGAATGCCAGAAATTGAGACCTACTTTACAGGCTATTTCTGAACGTTCTCCTGACAGTATCTTTGAGAACTTTACCTTGTTTGATTTTGCGAACTGTTTCCTAACGCAGTCCTATGGACATTTTGTTATAGTTTGTGTGTATAATTTACAATAGTTATTTAACGTCGGTTTTCCCGTGCCTTTTTATTGTACTGTAAAAATTGTAAAAATTATCTTTTTTTATAATTGCAAGATAACCCACCCACCCCCACCTCATGCTCCCCCTCTCTACCACTTCTCTTCGTCTAATATCACTTAATGCGGAAAGACGTTAATTGAAGACAACAACAACACAGAGTCAGAGACGCACGCCGCGCATGTGTGTTGGTGTCAAAGAATAAAAATAGAAATGGAACACACACACAACACACACTCACACACACGCGCCGCGCGCGCGCGCACATTGCACACACCTATCTGTCTATCTATCTATCTATCTCTAGTTAAAAGGATCGCGCACACGTGCACGAACGTGTGTGTGTGTGTGTGTGCGTGGGCGTGTGCGTGTGTGTGTGTGTGTTTGTGCGTGTGTGTGTGTGTGCATGCGTGGGTGCGTGCATGCGTGGGTGCGTGCATGCGCCCGCCGCGCCAGCGCGTGGTGTGTGTGTGTGTGTGTGTGGTGTGTGTGTGTGTGTGTGTGTGTGTGTGTGTGGTTGTTGTGTGTGTGTGTGTGTGTGTGTGTGTGAGAGAGAGAGAGGAGAGAAGAGAGAGAGAGAGAGAGGAGAGAGGAGAGAGAGAGAGAGAGAGAGTTGTCTGTTTCAGTGTGTGAGAAAATACGAGGACTATTCTCACGCGACAGTCTGTCAGCAGTCGACTGCTGAAGGAAGCGTAAGACTGGGTAGTTGGTTTGTTTCATTATGAATAAGTGTATGAAATGGAAGCGTAAGACTGGGTGTTGTTTCATTATTGAATAAGGTGTATGAAATTGAAGCGTAAGACTGGGTAGTTGTTTGTTTCATTATTGAATAGGTGTATGAAATTGAAGCGTAAGATTGGTAGTTGGTTTGTTTCATTATTGAATAAGGTGTATGAAATTGAAGCGTAAGATTGGGTAGTTGGTTTGTTTCATTATTGAATAAGGTGTATGAAATTGAAGCGTAAGATTGGGTAGTTGGTTTGTTTCATTATTGAATAAGGTGTATGAAATTGAAGCGTAAGATTGGGTAGTTGGTTTGTTTCATTATTGAATACTTGACTTACTTGACTTAGTCCTCTGAATTCCCTGGAACATAGGGCCGCAACCACACTCTTCCAGCGGACACGGTTTTTGGGAGATCTTCTTCAGCTTGGCCCACGTCATTCCGGCGGCCTTCACTTCCGCGTCGGTACTCCTTCGCCATGTCTGTCTTGGTCTTCCCACTCTTCTTTTGCCCTGAGGGTTCCATTCAAGGGCTTGTCTTGTGATGTTGGATGGAGACTTTCTGAGGGTGTGGCCAATTCATCCCCACTTCCGTTTTCTGATTTCAATTTCTATTGGAACTTGCTGGGTCTTGTTCCACAGTTCTGCGTTGGCAATAACATCTGGCCATCTGATGTTCACAATGTTTCGCAGACATCTGTTGATAAATGTTTGGAGTTTGTGGGTGTTTGTCTTTTGTTGTTCGCCACGTTTCAGAACCATACAGAAGGACAGGTTTTACATTTGAGTTGAAGATTCTGATCTTGTTATGGAGTGAGAGGGCAGAGAATTCCAGATAGGCCGTAGCGTAGTAAAGGTGGCCTGGCTTTATTGATGCGACTCTTGATATCCTCATCTGTACCTCCATCTTTGCTGACCACACTGCCGAGGTAGACAAAACTTGTCAACTTCAATGATGTCTTCCTGTTGTAGTCGTAGTGGGTCTCGTTTGCTGGTTGTTGACTCTCATGGCTTCTGTTTTTGTTGTGTTGATTTGGAGGCCTGTCTTTCCTGCTTCTTCTGCTACCCGGCACAGCTTCTCTTGTGCGTCTTGCTGTTTGTGGGACAGAAGATGATGTCGTCGGCGAAGTCCAGTCTTCCAGTTGCTTGGTGAAAGTCCACTGGATTCCTGTCCTCTTGCCGTCTGTAGACTGCCGCATTATCCAGTCAACGACCATCATGAAATTGTTGGCGTAGTAGACACCCTGACGGACGCCGGTTTGTACAGTGAAGGGCTTCGTTAGCTTCCCATCGTGGACGACCTGGCATGTGGCATCCTCGTAGAGTTGCTGGATGATGGCAACAAACTTGGGTGGGAAGCCATAGTGGTGCATGAGTTTCCAGATGGTATCTCTGTCGATGCTGTCAAATGCCTTCTGGAAATCTACAAAAACTGCGTACAGGGGGTCTGCCACTCCAGAGACGCTCGATGATAATTCTCATGGTGGCAATTTGGTCTGTGCATGATCTGTCTTGGCGAAATCCAGCTTGTTCTTGGCGGAGGGTCTTGTCTAGGGCGGTTCTTTAGTCTCTCTAGCATGATTTTGGTCAGCACCTTCCCCGGGATGGACAGGCAACATAATCCCTCTCCAGTTTTTACAGGATGACAGTCCCCTTTCTTCGGCAGCTTCACCAGGTGGCATCTTTTCCAGTCTTCTGGCACTCGTTCCTGCTCCCATATCTTGCTTAGGAGTGGATGCAGCATCTCTGTTGACGTCTGGATGTCTGCTTTCAGTGCTTCAGGTGGAATTCCGTCTGGACCCGCTGCTTTACCTGACTTCAGTGACTTGATGGCTTTGGTAACTTCCGTCTTGGTTGGTGGGCCTGTGTTGATGTCCAGAAGCTGGGTGGTGGTGGAATGTCTGGTGGGACAGGTGGTGCAGGTCTATTCAGTGTCTCTTTAAAGTGCTCTGCCCCCTTGCTCTCTGCTCAGCTTCTCCTGCGATGGTGTTTCCCTCCTTGTCTTTGACCGGGCGACTGGGGTTGCGGTCTTTCCAGAAAGTGTTCGTGGTAATCTTATACAGCCTTTTCATGTTTTCTCTGTCCTGCCGCTGTTTCTGCCTCTTCTGTGAGCTCATGGATGAATTGTTTCTTGTCTTGTCTAGCACTTTTCTTAACTTGGCGGTTGACGTCCCAGTAGTGTGCCTGTAACTCTTGCTTGTGGTCTTGGTCTTGGTCTTGGGTCTGGTGATCTGGTCTTTTAGGTGCTTCCGCTCTGTGATGAGGGTCCATGTTCCAGCTGTCAGCCATTCTTTGTGTTTTCTTCGCTTCTTTCCAAGCACTTGTGTACATGTCGTCTGCCAGACCTCCCTCAGTCACACCAGTGGTCTTCGATTGTTTCTTCAGCAAGTTGGTCAAGTACGCTGAATCTGTTTTCTCAGTTCCAGTTTGAACTCCTCTGTTGTTGCTCTCTCTCTCAGACTGTGTACATTGTACTTATGTGATAGTCGGCCTGCTTGGTCTTTGTAGGCTTTCATTTGGTCTTTAGCACAGCTATCACAAGGTTGTGGTCTGATGCTGCGTCTGCTCCTCGTTTCACTCTCACGTCATGTAAACTTCTGCGCCATTTTCTGCCGATGGTAATGTGGACGATTTGGTTCTGGGTCTTCCCATCAGGTGAATTCCAAGTCATCTTGTGAATGTTTTTGTGTGGGAAAACAGTGCCTCCGATGACCATGTCGTTGAAGCACAGAATTCCACAAACAGTTCTCCATTTTCATTTTGTATTCCTGTTCCGGTATGCCCATAATCTGCTCTCTGCCCTTGTTGTCCGTTCCCACTTGGCATTGAGATCTCCCATGAGGATCTTAAGGTCTCTCTTCGGCACTCTATCCACGACTGTTTGGAGTTGATTGTAGAATTCCTCCTTTTCCTCTGGGTCTGCTACGTTTGTGGGGCGTAGCACTGTAAGATGGTGGTTTTTCTGCCCTTTGAATTGAATCTTGCAGTGAGGATCCTTGGTGACCTGGTTCCCAGGACAGCAGTGCTCGCGTCGCCTCGGGTGTCATCAGCAGCGCTTACTCCGTGCGTGTGTGGTGGTCTTCTTCTCGACCAGAGTAGATGATGGTGTCTCCACTTGTCAGCCTTGTTCTTCCTGTTCCTGTCCATCTAGTCTCGCACAGGCCAAGGATCTTTAGGTTGTACCTGTGCATCTCACTACTCACTTGTGCTGTTTTTCCAGTCTCGTATAGGGTTCTGATGTTCCAGGTCCCTATCCTGGTCTTGGCTTTGGTCGTCAGAAGAGTTGTCGGCGCACTGGCTTCCTGAAGGCTTTCACCAGCTCGCGTCATGGGCTCTGGTAGAGAGAACTCTTCCCCAACCATGCTATTCTCAGAAAATGTCATTGCGGTTTCTGTAACAACGTTTGTTTTCTAGGACCGGGTTGTTAGCCCATTCAAACCCCCAACCTGGAGGGCCAGTTGAGTGCTCTTTGTCTGGTCTCTACCTTTGACCTGTCTGGCTTGGGTGGCCCTACCAGGAGACGAATCTCCCGCCAGCATAGCTCTCCGGTCAAAGAGACACGCAAGCTCCCCAACCAACGGCAAGGTTGCACTCACTGGGAAGCATTATTGAATAAGGTGTATGAAATTGAAGCGTAAGATTGGGTAGTTGGTTTGTTTCATTATGAATAAGGTGTATGAAATTGAAGCGTAAGATTGGGTAGTTTGGTTTTGTTTCATTATTGAATAAGGTGTGTGAAATTGAAAATCAATCACTTTCCTTTTCCATATAGTGCAGGTGTCCATTACTTTTCTGAAAATTGGGGAGTCAGTTCGATGAACGAGGACATTGTCTGAAGACCATTCTGTCTGAAAGAGAAGGGCTGCCGCCTTGAAGTGTTGAGCGAAAAAAAACCTGCTGTGACATTATCCATCAGTATTGAGCGGAAACCCCAGCTGTGACATTAATCCATCAGTATTGAGGGAAAAACCCAGCTGTGACATTATCCACCAGTATTGAGGGAAAAAACCCCTGCTGTGACATTATCCATCAGTATTGAGGGAAAAACCCCTGCTGTGACATTATCCATCAGTATTGAGCGGAAAACCCCTGCTGTAACATTATCCACCATATTGAGCGGAAAACCCTGCTGTAACATTATCCACCAGTATGAGCGGAAAACCCCTGCTGTAACATTATCCACCAGTATTGAGCGAGAGAAAAACCATGCTGTGATATTATCCACCAGTATTGAGCTGATAACCCCTGCTGTGGCATTATCCATCAGTATTGAGCGGAAAACCTCTGCTGTGACATTATCCATCAGTGTCCTGTGCTGGGCACACCACTTTTCACACAGGCACGTTTTGCTGTCTTGTTCTCAGGAGTAACTGTGTTTCCTTTAAGGAGCTCAAGAAAACTAACATGTCACATTCACCCAAACATCGATACAGGGTGCATTCAGAAGGATTTGTTGTGCACAGGAGAACAGAATGTATCCGACATTATGTTCCAGTGTGTGTGTGTGTGTGGTGTGTGTGTGTGTGTTGTGTGTGTGTGTGTGTGTGTGTGTGTGTTTATGACTCGTGAACGCAGAAGTGTGTGTGTGTGTGTGTGTGTGTGTGTGGTGTGGTGTGTGTGTGTGTTGTGTGTGTGTGTGGTGTTTTGGTGTGGGTGTGTGCGTGCGTGCGTGCGTGCGTGGCGTGCGTGTGCGTATGTGTGTGTGTGTGTGAATGTGTGCGTGTGTGTGTGCGTTGTGCGTGTGCGTGTGTGTGTGGTGTGTGTCCTGCTTATATTTTTAGATGTTGAATTGTTAAAATTTGTAAAGCGCCCTGTATCCTACGTTGTTAGGATGGGCGCTATAGAAATTGTCCTCATTCTTCTTCTTCTTCTTTCTTCTTATTGCTATGATGGCGGTACATCACAAGAGAAGATATCCGTTCAGACCTACAGCGACAAAATCTTGTTTGTATTGAAGGTGAAATGAGTTTAAAGGGGAAAAAAAACAACCAGAGCAGAGACCAGTTCGTTGAAATCGCTTATTACATTCATGAATTTTCATGGTGTGTGGAGGAGGAAGGGGGAATTGCAGAAGAGAAGGTGTGACATATGAGATCAGATGTAGTGAGTGCAGTTGCGTGTATGTTGGAGAGACAGCACGCACTGGACACTATCGAGGCCAACAACACATGACAGCCCTGGCAAAGAGAGACCATGACTCAGTGTTGTGGCGACACACAGCAGACACACAGCAACAGTGAACCCCCCCCCCCCCCCCGCCCCCCCAGTACAGCATGGTGATAACAAGTTACCAAGAAACTGCTTTGGGAAGACAAATCACTGAAGCTGTCAAAATTAACAACACACCACCCGAGTTGAGACTCAACACAAGAGAGGAGTGGGGCCATACACGACTGGTGAGAACATCACTCACCAACCTGTGAGAACACCACTCACCAGCTGATGGAAGCAGTTTTCCAACACCAACACAGCCAGACTTATGAGGGGTGGCTTACCCGACAAGTCTTGATCACAGGTCAGGGAAAGAAAGAATGGTGGAAGAGTGGCACAACGGGCTGAAGATAAAACTAAAACTTTTTGTAAAATGAGAACTATACGTTTGGTCTCAGTCTCCCATAGAGGCCATAGCATTGCACATTACTGGTGCTGTCCGTGATCGAAAATCCCAAAAATATTTATTTTTAGTCCTTACTTTGTCTTTTTAAGTGCCCAGGCGGTAATATGACGATAGTATGTCTTTTAAACCATTACGTTCTGTATGTTGTGGTATATAAATGTATCAAGAATCTGATAACTGAATAGAAATATTTTAGCCACACAACGATCTACCTCTAATAATTGATGTGCATTTAACCGATTTAAACTTTGTGATGTTGTAACTGTCCTTTGGTATCATTTTTTTGAGTTGTCCGTGTGGCTAAAAAAAAAAAAGCTAAATGAAATCGAAACAAAAAACCAACCGATGCTCCTACAAAATGGTGCAGTTTACACATTTTCGTTGTGTCCACACATAATATTGGATCAACAGAAAATATTTAATATCCGTGCTCAACACAGTCATCAACAATTCAGTTCAATCATGCATTTTCCTCCATTGCAACGGTTACATAACGATATAAAATGTCATATTGAGAGTAAAAAATACTTTTTAGTCACATATATTTAACCCATAGTTTGTTTCACAGGAACGTCCAACTAATCCAAATTTATACAAAACAAATATAAATGTCCCGCCATTTTTACGAATCACTCCAAATCAAAAAAAATACATTTTTTAGATCATACAAACAGGCCAAGAACACGAAGTTCAATACTATACCGATCTCTTCTTTACATAATATGCACAGCAAATATTCCTATGGCAGTTTTATTTCTGCCCAAATGAATGTTCAAAACAACAACACAAACCGAGAACTCTAGCTTTTTCCAGTTACAAAGGTACTTTAACAGATATAAAATGTCATATATGAGAGGAAAAACGATTTATTTGCAAATTTGTTTTAAAACCATCATGTGTTATGTACGTCCACCGATCAGAATTTACCAAAAAACACAAAATTGAATTTCCCGCCATTTTTTAAAAATCCATCAAAATCAATAATAATACATTTTAAATAGCATAAAAACAGGCAACAACACGAAGCTGCATGTCAAAACGATTTTTTCAGTTCATAAAGTGCACAGGCAAATATTCCCCGTGACACCTTAATTCCCACAAAAGAATGTTCAAAATCTAAAACACCAACGCGAAGCTCACGTTCTTTTCCATTACAATTGGTTACTTACCAAGCTAAAATTACATGTTTCCAAGCTGTGAACACCATCCTAAAATATAATAACTGCCACTGAAAACAGAGTGGCATTAAGATACAACAAAATATTCATGGTAATGAAATTTGTTTTATATCTCACCGTGCTGACACAACGAAACAACCGGGGTACAAACTGACTTGGATTTGGATGACTAATGAACACGTAATCATCAAATGAGGTAAAATATTGATACCCCTCAAGGAATGTAATATTGCATGTCGTTTTTGTTCAATGGTGACATCTTCTTGTCTGTTTTGGAACAAAAAAAGCATGGGTAGGTAAAGATCACAGTAACAAATTTCAATGTTTCTTAATTGACAATCCAAGCTCATTACCACGAAGATTCAAGCAATTATAAAACATACAAAAAAAGGCACTTTCAGCAATTTTATACAAAATTATTTAAGGGATGATTATCATTGTCCCAAAAGAATCTTTCTGACTAAAAAGGATTCTTTATCTGATTTCTGTGAGAGTACGATCTATTTTTTAAACATATTGTGAATGTTCGTTTTCTGATCTCAAGGCCCCCGGGGAGTACACGATCGTGTGTCAATCATCCCCGATTAATTTTGATCCCACCAAAAATTCCGTGGTAATAAACCGAAAACTTGAAATAGCTATTATTTTACCTAAATTCCCATTCATGTTTACTGACACCATTTGGCTTTAGTTTCGTGGGTGCCAAAAGAACATATCTTTTGTGCACGATTTCAATTTTAAGTCACGAATTTTGGAAAGATCTTTTTTCAAGCTCAGAATTAAGTAAATAGACTAAACAGACTTTTATCCCGCCACCCATTATTAGTTGCAGATCGACGTAAAGTCTAGAACAAGATGCCTGTATATATTTTTGGGCCGCGTTTAATGACACTTTTTTTAGGCAACCATATTCCCAAAACGCAGGTGTGTGTGTTTGTGGTGTGTGTTTGTTCGTGCGGTGCGTGCGTGCGAGCTTGCTTGCTTGCTGTGTTATTTTCAACCATTATTATAATTCAATATAATTGTACCTGAATTTGGGTGCAAAACGTGATGGATGTTTGGGGATAAACAAGTATGGCGTCAAAACGTTATTGGTCAACGCGTCATCCAGGCAAAACGTTACAGGTAGCAAATGTGACAGGGGTGATTGAGCAAAACGTTGGTGAACGCCTACACTCATGCGGTATGTTGGTTTTTATAACATCCCATAACATCACGGAGATTTGTGCCTGTTGTGTGGTTTTTACATCCCATAACACACGGGGGATTTGTGACTCAGTGTTTTGTTTTACATCCCATAACATCACAGGGGATTTGTGTCTGTGTGTGGTTTTTACATCCATAACATCATGTATGGCGGATTGTGGTTTTGTGGATTATTACATCCCAATAACATCACAGGGTATTTGTGGTCTGTGTGTGGTTTTACATCCCATAAACATCGGGGGGGATTTGTGGTCTATGTGTGGTTTTTACATCCAATAACATCCAGGGGATTTGTGGTCTGGTGTGGTTTTTTACATCCCATAACATCGGGGCGGATTGTGGTCTGTGTGGTTTTTAACATCCAATAACATCACAGGGATTTGTGGTCCTGTGTGTGGTTTTTACATCCGATAATATCACGGGGGGTGTGTGGCCCGTGTGTGGATTAATCCCATGGACTAACAGGAGGAATGTGGCCTCTGTAAAGGATTAATCCCATAGCTTAACAGGGGGACATGTGGCCTCTGTGTGGATTAATCCCAAAGGACTAACAGGGGGTAAATTAATGTGGCCTCTGTATGATTAATCCCCTAGCTTAACAGGAGGGACATGTGGCCTTGTGTGGATAATCCCATGGGCTAACAGGAGGGATATGTGGCCTCTGTGGGATTAATCCCATAGCTTAACAGGAGGGGTAATGTGGCCTCTGTGTGGATTTATCCCCTAGCTTAACAGGAAGGGGTATGTGGCCTCCCGGTGGGTTAATCCCATAGCTTATCAGAGGGACATGTGGCCTGCTTGGGTTTACACCCTATAGCATTGCACAAAGGATTGGTGGCCTCTGCGTGTGAATCAACCACCCCATAGATAACACAGGGGTTACCTGTAAAA
>JAFLJL010016805.1:0-2500 GCA_018398815.1 Conus ventricosus
TGGGAGAGAGCAGTGAACCATCTGTAGGAACAGGAATAGTCCATCAGTGTTGGGAGAGAGCAGTGGACCATCTGTATGTATATAGATTATCATTCAGTGTTTAAAGGGAAGAGGGTGTCGACTGACAATCAAGAACAGCTTCTCTCTCTCTCTCTCTCTCTCTCTCTCTCTCTCTCTCTCTCTCTCTCTCTCTCTCTCTCTCTCTCTCTCTCTCTCTCTCTCTCTAGACAAGGACACTGGTGCTCACCACAAACTGACCGATGACCTTTCCACGGACGACCCTGTCCTGAGGACACTCGAGACTGCCATACCTGCTTGCATTACCACCAATTCACAGGACAGCTGTGATCTGAAGGCAGCGCACACTGAGTCAGGGCCCACTGCTGTGTCGAGAGATGTGCCCGTTTCACCCACACACCTGCGAGGCTTCGGCAGGGGTTCCCTCCGTCCACCCCGCAGCGGTTGGCAACACCCGCAACGAGACTTACGGCACCAGTGTGGGGAGCGGGGGTCGAGGCAGGGGTTCCTCTTTGTCCACCCCGCGGCAGCCTGCAACGCCAGGAGACGTGGCCTACGGCACCAGTGTGGGGAGCGGGGGTCGAGGCAGGGGTTCTCCTCTGTCCACCCCGCAGCAGTCTGCAACACCAGGCGAGGGGACCAACGGCACCAGTGTGAGGAGCGGGGGGTCGAGGCAGGAGTTCCCCTCTGTCCACCCTGCAGCAGTCCGCAACACCAGACGAGGGGCCCAACAGCACCTGTGTGGGGAGCGGGGGTCGAGCAGGGGCCGTGTCGGTGGCTCTCACCAGGCACGGTCCTTGTCGGCGCGCGGCTCTCTGCCTTCGCCAGCCATGACACGGGGCCGCTCTCAGGCCTCTGCTGGCAGTATGGAGAAGCACCCTGTTGCGGGCAAGGGTGACAAGACCAAGACTTCAAATGGAGACGACTCCAGGCAAACCAAACTGACGAAGGGCTGGCTGGACAGACGTAAGCCTGAAGGCAAAGGAACGCCTCCCCGGCGTCAGAGGGCCGGAGCGGCAGCAGGGGCGACAGGAGATGACGGGCAGGTCAGGGCACTGAACACGCTAGTCCCACTGCAGTGCAACCAGCGTTGGTTCCAGTTGAAGACTGTACCTTATGTTCTTCTTCGCAGAAGTGTACATACAAAGGTAGATTTTTTACTTTTGCATCACTTAACATTGAAGGTCTATGGCGTATTGCCAGAGAGCCTGACTTTTTGCCTTTAGTTGACAGATATGACTGTATACTGTTGGCTGAAACATTTACAAAGCAGTTCCAGATACAATGTTCCCTTCACATAAAGTTTTCTCTAGCCCGGGTGTTAAGGTGTCAGATAGTGTCTTTGGTCGTTTGTCGGGGGGTGTAGCTTTCTTAATTAGGAATGAATTTGCAAATTATGTCGAAAGAGTGGACAGTGAAATTGACAATATTATTGTTCTGAAGTTTTCTCGCCGCCTTCTTGGATTGAACTCGGACTGTTTGATAATAGGTGCTTATCTCCCACCTGAAGGTTCTAAATACTATGAAGAAACAGATATCTATAACGGCATATCCTTGTTAGAAGAATGCTTGTTGGAAGTTTCTAGAGAAACTGGGTGGTTACCAATGATAATTTGTGGTGATTTAAATTCAAGAACTGGCCTACTTAACCTGAGTAATTGCGACCCCATTGATGACGTAAAAGAAGTATTTGTAGAAAATTATATGTCATATGATATGGATGCGTCCCAAAGTGAGGAACCCTTTCCGAGAATCTCCAAGGATACTATGGTAAACCTTTTGGTCGATATTTGTTAAATGTATGTCATGAATTTGATCTGTGTATTCTTAATGGTCTGAAAGCATTGAAATGTTCAGGTGACTTTACTTATGTATCTGATAGTGGTTCTAGCGTAATTGATTATATGATTGCCTCAAGTTCCTTACTTCCTCATTGTCAGTGCCTTAATGTAAGACCGTTAATAGAAACTAAGCATGCTATTGTTGTTTTGTTTTTCTCACTGTCTGATAGTGCTGACTGTTTACCTGTTATTGAGAATGATGCTCACCAAGTTGTTTCTGTTAGTAAGTACGAATGGGGTGAAGAAAGTTCAGCTATTTTTCATGAACGTATGAACTCTGACCATGTCTCATCATTAGTTAGTGAAGCTGCTGACCTTGTTGGTGTTAACATTAATCAAGCCTTGTCCAGGTTCAATGAATGCTTTGTGTATGCTGGTGAATGCATGTTGAAAACTATTAGATTTGGCATAGGTATGAGAAAAGTTTGGTTCGACCTTGAATGTAAACAAAGCAGAAAAGTATTACGAACACAGATAAACAAGTTTCATAGAACTAATGACGATAATGATAGACTTGCCTATGGCCAGAAAAGGAGAGAGTATAAGGAATTGTTAAGACAGAAAAGGAAGCTACATAATGAGAATATTATTGCATCGTTACAAAGTAATATAAATGACTCAAAGAAATTCTGGGAATTGTT
>JAFLJL010016805.1:7500-10000 GCA_018398815.1 Conus ventricosus
GGGGGGGGGGGGGGGGGGGGGGGGGTTACGACTGATGATGTTTTAACGGCAGATTTGAAAGAAGAGGGTAAAGGTAGGTGTCTGACACTGATAACATAACATCTAACAAAAAAATAAAATGCAGCAATCTAGGCGAAAAATGAAATTATTGTTACACTGTTCGGAAACCCCCGAACGAAAATTACAGCAATTGAAACTACTTTGGGGCTTGCTGCACGGAAGATAAAGCAACTGGTACATTTTTCGTCCATGCTGTATTGCTGCGTTATGATGAGGCTTGTTGCGCACTTTTCGTAGAGACTGCATTTGTTTTTCTCAAAGATTGTTAAATCGTTACATTTCCATGAAAAATGCTACATTGTTACATTTCTATGAAGATCTACTAAACTGTAACAATGTTTGCTGTATAAATGTGGATCAGACTTCAGATGAATGGACGAGATGATGAGAAAAGTCAGGGGTGGGGAGGGGGGGAGGGAAGGGCAGGAATGCAGTCTGTGGCCAATTCCAACTCACTACAAACCCCATGGCTCAATCCAACATAAATCCTAAAGCCATCCATCTTTCTGAAAAAGCTTGCATGGAGACACGGGAGAGTCAGCTGCCAAATAATTGTTCAGTCTGGACAGACTTGGGCCGAAGGGAAGCTTCCAGTCCCCACTCTTTAAGCTAATACCTCGGGTGATTATTCCAGACTAGACGCTATAGTAATCACCATTGAAACAGTTACCAAACACGCACTTGTTTGTGCTAAGCTGATACAACGACCCACACCGTTAACAAGAGACAGAACTTAAAATCAAATAAACGTGTAGCCACCTGCAATGTATAATGTTAGGGAAAAACATACAACCTCCTGCAATATAGAAAGCGAGGGTACATAAGACAAATATTGAAAAATTAATCGAAATGAATAAAAGAACGCTTGAAAAATTATGCAATATCTTTATTCTATGATATTCGTTTTGCAGAATATAGGAAACCTGCAGCAGTAAAACGCGAGATGGAGCCTACGACCTTGAATACACATGCTCAACTTGAGTAAATACAATATGCGAGTCAATGAAACGACAGGTCAATTGTAGGACAAAAAAAACTCTGGGCATTTCTAAGCAACAAAACACCGCTGTGACAGTATTGGATGTATATGATGGTGTTCTTCCCAAGGGGGGAGCTCACGCGTGTTAACTCTGTGATTAAAGAACTATGATTGTCAAGAGCACTCAGTAGATGGTGTCCTGAATATGGTGGATGACAACAGGCCCCACTGTTTACCTCTAAAGTAACTCAGCACAGGGCAGAATCTTCTCCGCTGAGTGTCCCAATGATAACCTGATACTGACTGCTCCCTGTGGACCGCTGAATCTGAGATTGCAATCTGACGGACCAGGTGTGGCTGTGTGTGGCAAGCCCAT
Organism: Conus ventricosus; assembly: GCA_018398815.1. NCBI lineage: Eukaryota > Metazoa > Mollusca > Gastropoda > Neogastropoda > Conidae > Conus > Conus ventricosus. Next base: position 8,916 of record JAFLJL010016805.1, read on the forward strand.
AAGGAGCAACATGGGAGCAATGCCTGTGGAGCAACATGGGAGCAATGCCTGTGGAGCAACATGGGAGCAATGCCTGTGGAGCAACATGGGAGCAATGCCTGTGGAGCAACATGGGAGCAATGCCTGTGGAGCAACATGGGAGCAATGCCTGCGGAGCAACAAGGGAGCAATGCCTGTGGAGCAACATGGGAGCAATGCCTGTAGAGCAACAAGGGAGCAATGCCTGTGGAGCAACATGGGAGCAATGCCTGTGGAGCAACATGGGAGCAATGCCTGTGGAGCAACATGGGAGCAATGCCTGTAGAGCAACAAGGGAGCAATGCCTGTGTGTGGGACGTGAGAGACGAGGCAGTAAAGGAAAAAGACTGGTGAATGTGCAGTACCGAGTAGTGGTCAAGGCGAGGGGATGAACCATCCTGCAGGTGGGCTGCTCATGTTGGTCAGTACTCGGAACAGAAGCCTGAGTTGACGCCAATACTTCTGTGTGGTTTGTCTCGCAACAAACTGAATCACTACCCCCAAACCCACCGCCTCACTCCTCTCTGTCTCTGTCTGTCTGTCTGTCTGTCTGTCTCTCTCTCTCTCTCTCTCTCTCTCTCTCTCTCTCTCTCACACACACACACACACACACACACACACACACACACACACACACATCCATCTTTTAGATCGTGTCTAGCCAGGAAGTGACGCAATGACATCCGACATCACAGTGTTTTATGACTGCTAGGGAGCGCTAATGGACTAGCGATCTGACCCCCCCCCCCCCCTTCTCTCCCCTCCCCCCTCCCAAATCGTCTGTCTGTCTAATTGTGTGGTTTGGAAGACCAACCAGTGTAAGGGGGGTATTACAGTCTTTCCCCATCAGTCAATGATAAAAGTTGTTTGCAGCAACATTCCGTGACTTCGTCCACACTTGGAGCCCCAGCATCCGTCCATCGCTCTGTCTTTGTCAGCTGTCTGACAGGTGTGCTTTTTTCACATGAAGATGGACACGGAATCAAACAATTCGACACTGAGGTATGTTGAAAAGCACACAACGAGAGGAAACAAACAAACTCCGATTGTGTATTACCTGTGCTGAA
>JAFLJL010016805.1:15000-19460 GCA_018398815.1 Conus ventricosus
CATCTTTATGTATTTGTACTCAAGAAATAATGTACTGTGTGGCAATTCCAAATATTGACTTCCTGTGACCCAACCCATTCTGTCTTTCTGTTTGTTAGCTTGTCTGTTCGTCTGTTCGTCGGTCTGCCCATCTGTTTGTCTGTTCTATGCTACTTGTGTATTCATACATAACTCTCTATGACTTTATTTATCCTGCATGTTTTTCTTCAAAAGCGTGTATACATATCGTAAGAGTAGCAGTATTAGAAGGATACGATGTATACTGGTTTATATGAATGTTTCCTAAAGCTCTGTGCGATGTTTGGTAATACGTAACCATGCTTTACGTACATAAATGGTGCTACATTGAAGTTATTTCCCTTTTTCATATATTTATCTTCTTTGTGATTATTAATTTTTTTGGCTACCTTATAACCTAATTTCTGGTTGTTGCTGTTGCTTTCGCGATTTTCTTTTGTGTGTGTTTCTGTTTCTCTGTTGAACAGCAATAAAATCAAATTAAAATGTTGGAAAAAAAAAGAACTGAACGATTATTGTCCTGTTGGCCCACGAAGTGCAAGAAGCACAATGTTGGTCGCGCGGTCACTCTGCCAATGAAACCAATGGGCACCGATACCATCAGACAAACACAATGAAACCAATGGGCACCGATAACATCAGACAAACACAATGAAACCAATGGGCACCGATACCATCAGACAAACAAACACAATGAAACCAATGGGCACCGATAACATCAGACAAACACAATGAAACCAATGGGCACCGATAACATCAGACAAACACAATGAAACCAATGGGCACCGATAACATCAGACAAACACAATGAAACCAATGGGCACCGATAACATCAGACAAACACAATGAAACCAATGGCACCGATAGCATCAGACAAACACAATGAAACCAATGGGCACCGATAACATCAGACAAACACAATGAAACCAATGGGCACCGATAACATCAGACAAACGCAATGAAACCAATGGCACCGATAACATCAGACAAACACAATGAAACCAATGGGCACCGATAACATCAGACAAACACAATGAAACCAATGGGCACCGATAACATCAGACAAACACAATGAAACCAATGGGCACCGATAACATCAGACAAACACAATGAAACCGATGGGCACCGATAACATCAGACAAACACAATGAAACTAATGGGCACCGATAACATCAGACAAACACAATGAAACCAATGGGCACCGATAAAATCAGACAAACACAATGAAACCAACGGGCACCGATAACATCAGACAAACACAATGAAACCAATGGGCACCGATAACATCAGACAACGCTCAAAGATCCAAACTAAGTTCTATTGAACAGCGCAGGGAAAAGGAGAGGACAGACAGAGAAAGCGATGGACTGATAGCACTTGGAGGTGAGGACAGCGCAGGGAAAAGGAGAGGACAGACAGAGAAAGCGATGGACTGCTAGTACTTGGGGAGAGGACAGACAGAGAAAGTGATGGACTGACAGCACTTGGAGGAGAGGACAGACAGAGAAAGCGATGGACTGACAGCACTTGGAGGAGAGGACAGACAGAGAAAGCGATGGACTGACAGCACTTGGAGGAGAGGACAGACAGAGAAAGCGATGGACTGACAGCACTTGGAGGAGAGGACAGACAGAGAAAGCGATGGACTGATAGCACTTGGAGGAGAGGACAGACAGAGAAAGCGATGGACTGACAGCACTTGGAGGAGAGGACAGACAGAGAAAGCGATGGACTGACAGCACTTGGAGGAGAGGACAGACAGAGAAAGCGATGGACTAGGAGAGGACCTGGAAGAGAAAGAGCCTGGCCGTAACCCGGTTACTTGCCCCTGACCATCAAATGCAGAGGCATTTAGTGCAGTACTACATAAATCTGAATATAAAAATGTCACAGTGTCCGCGAAAAAGTAACATTTTTTTTCCTGTTTAAGGGGGCGTAATCCATTCAAAAGTTGAGAAGAAGAGCTGGGTGTATGCCGGAACTCCAGGATGAATGTTGCGCATGGTCTCTTTCAACAGATTCAAAATTAGCACTTTCATCTTTGAGTAAACGCTGCATTAACTGACATAGAACGGTTATAACGTATCATTTTTTTTTCTAACTTAATGCTTTCCATGCAGGTGGCACAGCTTATACTCAGGGATTTGAAATGCATACAGTCTGAAGGTGTTTCTATTACAGAGAGGAACTAAAACCAGTTCCATAAAACATCAACGTTTTTTTTCCACACCCACTTCCTCAGGCAGCGGCAAGACATCAAGAAACACTACAACTGAGAAAAAACAGCAAGAAAACCATCGTGGTATGTAACCTCTGACAACAGTAGACAAAACAGAAATACACACCTGGAAGCATTCAAAAGTACTTCATGTAGGCACTACAGCAACAAGAAACACGGATACCCGCTTACTTGACCAATGCTGTATGTCACGCGCTGAAATACTAAACGAAAGCGGGGGGGGGGGGGGGGGGGGGGGGGGGGGGCAGAGAAGAGGGTAAAAAAATGGAAAAAGAATATAGGATTACAAAGAGAAAAAAGAGGAAAAGAACTACAACATAATTTTAAGCTAAATATGTTGATGCCACATACGAACAGGTGGGTTTTCCAGTCTAGGACTGTTGTGATTACGAACAGAATATATGCACACTTTCCTCCTCATCGCTACCCCTCCACCGCCGCCCACATCGCCCATCCATCTCTCCTTTGTCCTCTCTCCCATCGCCCACACACATGCTTACCATCACGCAGGCAAAAAGAGAGTTACCCATAGGCATAACAGCAATAGTGTCAATGTACTGTAACCTCTCTGTCTGTCTGTCTGTCTGTCTGTTTCTGTCTGTCTGTCTCTCCCCCCCCCCCTCTCTCTTTCTCTCTCTCTCTCTCTCTCTCGGGGGGGGGGGCACGAGAAAAATGGCGGCTGTGCGGTTGTCCCTTTCAAGGTCTCTGCCAAAATTGTGCTTATTTTGCAATATATGTCTTTAAAACAGCGTATTTATTATCACGACTGAAGTGGATTGTGTTCATTGGAAAATTCAGTGAAGGAAAATGATTGACTTGACCCTCTGGAGAGCCAGAATTGGTGTTTTCTGTGGTGAAGTGAGAACTTTGAAATCGTGTCAACGACTTCGTTCCCGTGCAGAAGACGTGAACATGGAGAGATGTGTAACACTAAGTGGCGGGAGTGTTATTTGTGCTGTGCTATGCTTCTGTGCAATGGTGATGCTTCTTTCCACTCTTGTGATCAACTTAAGAAGATCATTTCTACCAGCAATGGCAGAGAATACTATTTTCTTTCACAATATTCCAGGAGGAACTGTGGTTGGTGTCTTTGACACATTTGACCCGAGTTCGAGTGAGTGTTACCCAGTTTCGTTTGCGCCCGCATTTCTCCTGCTGTGCTGTGCTAGCAACGCTTTTTTTGTCCTGTACAAACTGTTGTTAAGTGGTGATGTGGAAGAAAACCCAGGCCCTGACACACTGAAAGACGGCGACAAACAGAACACAGACACGAATAATGTTGATACACCAGTGCCAAATGTAAACACAATCGACCTTGACCTTGCTGCACAAATCATGTCAGCACTCAACAAGCATAATGAAGAAATGAAACAAAACAGGGATGAACAAAGAGAACAGAACACTATAATTCGTGGTGAGCTGAATCACATTAAGTCAGAGCTGGAAAATGTGTTAGGAAAATGTCAAGAGATTAACAACCGTTGTGCTCAGCTAGAATCTGATCAAAACAGATTGTCAACTGCTGTCGAGCGCATGAATGAGGACCTTGACCTTTTGGATGTACGAACAGATGAGGGGAGACAAGAGATTGCAAATCTGTCAACAACAGTAAGCAATTTAGAACGGCAAATCTCCAGCATGAACGAAGAAATTGATCGCTTAGAAGGATTCTCAAGGCGTGATAACCTACGTCTTTTTGGAATCCCTACAAATACCAGTGAAGATTATGACACGTGTGCCAAGTGTGTGGTAGATTTGCTGAACAGTGTGCAAGGCTTCAAGCAATGGACAGAAGATGACATTGTTCGCGCACATCGAGTTGGACAGGCGAGATCTGAAGGACCAAGAACAATGATTGTTAAATTTCGTCAGTGGAGAGACAAAATGAGGATTATTCGCGACAGAGAATTAAGAAATGAACTTGAAATAAGGGGTGTAAGACTGGCAAATGACCTCACAAAAAGACAAACAGAAACGGTCGCAAGAGCAAAATTAGAAGGCAAGGTAGCGCGTTTTGTGAACGGGAAATTTATTGTAACAGCACGTAATCCTGACCCGCGAACATACGCGGACGTAGCAGCTACAAAAACGGTACACGGCGCCGGCACTTCGAGTGCTGGTACGAGCGGAAAGCCTCCTTCGCGATATGCAGTCAACAGTGTCAGCAGTGCTGGAGATGCCGGTGGAGGTGTTCCTGACGTCA
>JAFLJL010016806.1:5000-7500 GCA_018398815.1 Conus ventricosus
ACACACACACACACACACACACACACCACACACCACACCCCACACACCCGACCACACACACACGCACGCACGCACGCACGCGCCGCGACGCCGCACGCACGACACGCACGCACCACGCACGCACGCACGCACGCACACACACGTGCGCACGTGCGCACGCACGCTCGCACGCACGCACACAGAGTGTTTGTGTCTGTGTTTGTGTCTGTGTGTCAGTTTGTTCGCGCTCGCGCATGCATTTTCATTCCATACATGATTTCTCTCTCACTCATACTATTTCTTTTTCTATGTGGTTGTGTTTTCCTCATTTGTTTTCGCTTTCTTTTTCCTTTCTTTGTTTCTTTCTTTCTTTTCTTTCTTTCTTTCTTTCTTTCTTTCTTGCCTTCTTTCTTTTGTTCTGTATCTGTCAGTCTTCCTTTCTTTCTATCAATTTCTGTCGTTCGCTTCCTTGTGTTTCTTTCTTTCTCGGTTGCTCTCTATCTTCCCTTCTTTCTTTCTTCTTTCCTTCCGTCTGTCTGTCTGTCTGTCTGTCATTCTTTCTTTCTTATTGTGTTTTTCTTCCTTCCCCTTTCTCTCTTTCCTTTTTTCTCTCACTTTCTTTGTCTCTACCCACTTCTCTCAGTAATTTGATGGTTTGTGTCCTTTCTTTACAGATACCTCCCTCCAGTCCCCACTCTGTCATCCCACTCTCATGCCAACCCTCACACCTTCAATGTCTGTCTGTCTATCTGTCTGAGTGTCTGTCGGTTTGTCTCTGTCTCTGTCTCTGTCTCTCTCTCTCTCTCTCTTCTCTCTCTCTCTCTCTCTTCTCTCTCTCTCTCTCTCTCTCTCTCTCTCTCTTCTTCTCTTCTTCTTCTTCTTCTTCTTCTTCTTTCTTCTTCTTCTTCTTCTTCCCTTTCTCTCTCTTTCCCTTCCCTCGCCCCCCTCTCTCTCTTTCTCCGTTTGTCTCCCTCTTTCGCCCCCCCCTCCCTCCCTAGCCCTTTCATTGTCTCTCCTCCCCCACTCCCTTCCTACCCCCCCCCTCGCTCTCTCCCCCTCTCTCCCCCTCTCTCTTTCTCTGTTTGTCGCCCTCTTTCGCCCTCCCTCCCTCCCTCCTTCTCTCTGTCTCTCCCTCCCTCCATCCCTCTCTCCCTTCCTACCTCCCCTCTCGCTCTCTCCCCCTTCCCATTCTCTCTTTCCGTCCTCCTCCTCTCTCTCCCTGTCTGTCTGTCTGTCTGCCTGTCTCCCTCCCCTTTCTCTCTTTCCTCCTCTCTCTCTCTCTCTCTCTTCTCTCTCTCTCTCTCTCTCTCTCTCTCTCTCTCTCTCTCTCTCTCTCTCTCTCTCTCTCTCTCTCTCTCTCTCTCTCCTGCTCTCTCTCCTTCAACAGCTGCCGCTTCCCCACTGCTTCCTCCACTCTGTACTTAGCTTGCCGTGGCTCTTCTGTCTCCATGGTTTCATTTCAAACAACAAAGCGAAATCTAAAACAACAACAACAACAACAACAACAAACAACAACAACAAAAGAACAAACAAACAGACAAAGAAAGAAGAAAGTTCGTTCTTGACCTTGACCCAGACTTGCGTGGGGTCCCGCCGGGCACATGTCTTCTGATCCTGTGTGTGAGGACGCGCTAGAGGGTGAACGGCGCACAGAGTAACATACCAATGAGATCACGTTACTATTTATGAACGGCGCACAGAGCAACTTACCAATGAGATCACGTTACTATTTATGAACGGCGCACAGAGTAACATACCAATGAGATCACGTTACTATTTATGAACGGCGCACAGAGTAACTTACCAATGAGATCACGTTACTATTTATGAACGGCGCACAGAGTAACTTACCAATGAGATCACGTTACTATTTATGAACGGCGCACAGAGTAACATACCAATGAGATCACGTTACTATTTATGAACGGCGCACAGAGTAACTTACCAATGAGATCACGTTACTATTTATGAACTGCGCACACAGTAACTTCCCAATGAGATCACGTTACTCTTTGTGAACTGCGCACAGATTAACTTACCAATGAGATCGCGTTACTCTTTACGTACTCGGGGGCGGTTTACTGCCAGTGCAAAGTTCGCTGACGATGTGGTATGGCTGTATTGCATTGTATTGAATACAGTTTGTTCGTCAGTTGGTCTGTCTGTTTGTTTGTTTGTTTTTGTTAGCTTTTTAATTTTACTACCGATGTTGTACTGTATCGTAATGAATTGTATCAATTTATGAGCCGAGGACAGACGCTGAAAGTGGATCGAATTCACAAGTTTTAATACCAGGTTTCATAATGATCTTTTAAACGGTTCACAAAAGTATCTGTCTAACGGTTTCAACAACAGACTGAAAACAAAGCAAGACATCAGCCCCGCCTCCTCCCCCACCCCCACCCCCCTTGATATGGGGGATCAGGATGTGACATGTGATTGTTGGTCTTAGAGTCTGAGGAAGCTTAAAGGTCAGTTATCTTACCAACAAAGGAAAGGTCTGTGCGAGGGCAGATGGTGA
>JAFLJL010016810.1:0-13336 GCA_018398815.1 Conus ventricosus
GGGGGGGGGGGGGGGCATGGCCCGTCTTTTGGTCAAGTTTTGTTCAAGTATTTCTGACAGGATATGCATAATCTTTGTGATAGACAAACCAATGAAAGCGGGTGAAAAAACAAACTCTCTTGGCGCAGTTCATGGGATCCAGTTCAGACTCTTTTCTTTACAAACAACGCCTTTCCCCGCTGTTGAAGAGAAACACCTCATCTCCCTGATCACGCCATCCGGCAAGAGCTCGTTTCTTTACAAACAACGCCTTTCCCCGCTGTTGAAGAGAAACACCACATCTCCCTGATCACGCCATCCGGCAAATTCTCGGAAAGAACTGTCATGACGACAGCTAGTACAGATAGATTTTCTGCATAATCTCTCTCTCTCTCTCTCTCTCTCTCTCCTCTCTCTCTCTCTCTCTCTCTCTCTCTCCCCCATTCTCTTTTGCCGTGTCGGTCTGTCTGCCTGTTTCTCTCTCTCTCTCTCTCTCTCTCTCTCTCTCTCTCTCTTCTCGCTCTCTCTCCCCCTCCCCAGTCTGTCTATCTGTCCGTCTGTCTGTCTGTCTGTCTCTCTCCTCCGTAGAGAAGAGAGAGAGAGAGAGACGAGAGAGAGAGAGAGATGTAGTGTGTCTTTTACACACACACACACACACACACACACACACACACACACACACACACACACACATATATATATATAATATATATATATATATATATATATATATATATATATATATATATATATATATATATATAGTTTAAAATAGGATTTTAAAATGGAAGAATTAAAAACCTACAAACTTGTTTCAAGCTAAAACGCTCTCATCAGGATATACAATTTGGGCACGCCACCGGTGTTATATATTGTGGTGTGTGGGCGTGTGAGTTCTGTGCGTGTGGCACGTGGCCTGCCGGTTTTTTTCTTTTTTGGGTCGCGTTCAGGGGGGACGTGCCACGGAATGGTGCATTGACAAAGATTTCCATTTATGCCTGCAATGTTTATCATTTCTACTTTAGAGTTCAGGGATGCTAGGTGGGGTTTACATAATATCAGCCACTTTTCTGTAGTACATAAGTTGCATTTTTTAGAAATGTTGTTGTATGGTGTTGCTCTTTTTATAATTTTCCATAATATGTTGTAATCTATTTTCTATTTTTAAGCTTCCAAATATATTTACTTAATTCTGTTTGGTTTTTATATTTTTCATTTTTGAAAGACTGTTTATGGTTTGCATATCTGGTTTTAAATGGTTGCCGTGATCCCTATGTATGTTTCTTTATCACTGTCTGTTGTTACCGTAGCTTGGTACACAATGTTGTTGTATAGACATTTATTGTTCAGAGGGCACTGGTCTTTTTTTGTGCAATTACAGATATCCTTTCATCACCCTCTTTGGTTGTGTTGTTTTTGGTTTTATTGGAATAATCAATTATATTTTTTAAGGTTGGGCATACACGAGTATGATAGCTTGACGGTATTTTTGTTGAATACTTTAGATAGTACATGTTCTTTTGGGAATGATGTTTTAAGGATTCTGAGGAATTCTTTTCCTACGTTAGTTTTTGTTCTTCCATTATATGGAGGGTTATACCATATAATTTTTCTTTTCCTGTTGCTGTTCATGTTGTTATCTGGGTTATATTGTAATTTGTAGTTGTAGCCACTTTTTGTCAGCGCCTCTGGTATTCAGCTGCTGCACTGTTAAATTCTTTCTCATTGCATGACGTTTAGATAATCTTTTTGTTTATACCATTAGGTATGGTTTTTAAGATGGAGGGTGGATGGTTACTATTGATGTTACATAGACAGGTGTGTCATTAGGTTTTTTTATATGGTTTGTATGTATGATCCTAAGGTCTAATGTTATGTCTAAATAATTTACTGGGTTTTTTTTGTTGGCTTCTACTGTGATTTTTAGGTTATGGCTTTGAACATTTTTACAAAGTTCTTTTTTCTTGTTTCAATGGTTTTTGGTTTATTGTTTAACGTGGCAAGACCGTCATCTCTGTATAAGCCAACCTGTTTACCAAGTATTTTCTGTATATGAGACAACATGAAAAGTCCAACTAATTCACACGTTTCAGCTCCATCATAAGATCCCATCGTGACATCGAATGTGGAATTTCTGCTGGTTTTTTTTTTAATCCAAGTTTCACTGTTGCTATGGAGAAGAGTTTTCTTAGTGTGGAGAATGATTTCCATCTCAGAATCTGTTATATTTGTAAATTTGTTGGCGAATCTTAGTGCTTTAGTGAGTAATTCCTCATCAATGGAAGGGTAGAAGTCCACTATGTCAAAAGTAATGAACACTGTATTTTTCTGTTGTTCAGTTCTTTAAACCATTGGATAACTTCGTAACTATTTTTCCAGAGATTGTATTCAGTGTTTGTTTTTATGTCCTCTATTGCTTTTTCCAGGATCTTTTACTAATTTTGCCTAATTCAGATTTGATGGGTTTATCAGTCTACAAGTAGGGTTGTTGAGAAGTTAGGTTTGTGGTCTTTAAGGGTTATAAAGGCTTCTTTTATTGCTGTGCTTCTATCCTATCACCTAAATCCATCTGGTGCACAGTTCTTTTTCTTTTTTGCAGATGTTGTCATATGTGGTCTTATCAGCTTTTTTATAATTTTTCTGAATATTTTTGTTGAGGAGTTGAGAGTACTCATTAGTTTCCATTTTATAGAAATTGTTTGTCTTGTCCGCCTTTATGAATATTTTTTTGTCATTCTGGATTTGTTTTATGTTATTATTCAATGTTGTTTGGAAATTATTATGTGGTTTTCTGAATTCAATGTTAGCTGTTAGTTTTTTCATACTTTCTTCAAAAGGTTTCATTTCCTCTATTATAGGTGGCGATCTCCATGACTTAAAACCATAAGTTTTTTATCTTCCTTTTTGGCATCTGGGTTCAAAAAGAAAAACGCTTTCCCTCATGTGCGCACAAATATTTCAGTCTGTTCTATGAGTTTTTTCATGTAAAGTTGTGGATTGGAAAAAGGTATATTTTTGGTGGACTGCCCAAAGTTAATTCTCTCCATTTTAAATTTAGATTCTGCTAGGCCACAGTGCTCGACGTGAGGAGCAACTCTGATTTTATTTTCATATATATATATATATATATATATATATATATATATATATATATATATATATATATATACAGAGAGAGAGAGAGAGAGAGAGAGAGAGAGAGAGAGAGGAGAGAGAGAGAGAGAGAGAGAGAGAGAGAGGAGATTTGTGAAGTTTAGGAGTTATACCACAGTTTTCCTATACATTAATACGTCGGTCCCTAATTCTTAAGCTTTTCATAGCGAACAATCAACGGTCAGCTTCCAGAATCACGTCCCAGGAAATATACTCACAGGAAAGCCACGGCCCAGTTGGTCTCGCAGAACTTGACCGTCACTTTGTAGATGTATAGTCCCACCAGTGTGATGGCGGGAACGATGGTGATAGGGCCGATAAATCGCAGCATGAAACCCACAAGGCCCGTCATTCCCATCAGGAAATGTAGGCCGCCCGCTGCCATCAGACTCCCCGACAACTGCAATGACGAAGGACCTTACGTAATGGAACGACATTTGACAAAGGACCTTACGTAATGGACTACATGCCATTGAAGCTTTCGTTTGACGAAGGGCCTTACGTAATGGACTACATGCCATTGAAGCTTTTATTTGACGAAGGACCTTACGTAATGCACTACATGCATTGAAGCTTTCATCTTCCAACATCAGTTCCTTTTCACATACGGCTTAGTATACTGTCCACAGTGAGAAACAACCCACAATGGTAAAAAGCAAATGAAATGAGCTAGGAAACGATCATGATAATACGATAACGAAACAGATAATCACCATTTCCATTTCTGTGTGTGCATGCAGTAGGTTAACAAAGAACGAGCATTTGATTTAGGCCAGTGTCTAATGGGCATCAGGTGTGTGCCACTAACAATTTTTATGTGGAAGGGGGGGGGGGGGGGGGGGGGAGACACAGACTGCAGCGACTCTATAAACGAAGCAAAATACAAATAAACACACAAGACAGGGTGTAAAATAACCCCTATTTTACGAAAGAGACAAGTGATTTTTTTAAATAATGTCGTCTTCAAACATTAAAATGCATAATATACCCCCCCCCCCCCCCCCCCTTCTGCCAGTCAGCAATGGAATGGTGTTCATGCTCGCTGTTTCAGGGGTTAATTGATTGTTTGTGTCACACAAAAACTTGTGAACATTGCTGCCGACAGTTCTTATGTTCCTTCATAAGAAATAATAAATAAAGCCTACAATGTTCTACCATCTGAACGAAGATTCCAATTTCCAGAATTCAAAACAAATAGAACTAAAAACAGTTTTGTTCCATTTCCATCAAACTCCTGAATCAAAACTGATATTGTCAGTAAGATCCGGTTCAGAAAGCTTATTTGTATATACGTGCGTGCGTGCGTGCGTGTGTGTGTGTGTGTGTGTGTGTGAACGTCCACTTATAATAATCTTTTTGGGATAAAAAAAATCTGGAATGGAGATGTAGAATTTAAAGAGTAAATGACTTTTATAAAATTCAAATTTTCAATAAAATGGGCAGCTTTTTAACAATTAGTTGCCGGCATGTAAGTGTCGTTTACCATTTACAATATTCAACTATTACAATCTAACATGTTAATTGCCGCACGGTTCGTTGCGTTATCCTGCTCTCATTAGACAGACGAAATCTTGGACCGTTGTTTTGTAAGCTGGGACTGTTTATGTTGTTGATAATGCTAAGGCCATAGTCAGAGGTTTGGCTATATGATAAACTGAATCAAATCGTCATTAGGGGCACTTCAGCCATCCCCTCTCTCTCTCCTCTCCTCTCTCTCTTCTCTCTCCTCTCTCTCTGGATTTGGTTAATATGTTAAGACAATTATCTTTGTCTTGCTGATTGATGCATGGTGCCCTTTATCCTTTGATATGTTCATATTCCATATTATTAAATGCAAAGTAGAGAGAGATGAGAGAGAGAGAGAGAGAGAGAGAGAGAGAGAGAGAGGAGAGAGAGAGAGAGAGAGAGGACAGACAGACAGACAGACAGACAGAGTGAGAGACAGACAGACAGAGACAGACAGACAGACAGACAGACAGACAGACAGAGAAAGTTACTTGGCGCATTCGGTGGAAAATAAAATCTTTCGGTACTGCCAGAGAGTCGTCCATGATAGCCTTGTATTCGTGGTCCTGTTAGCGTGGGTAAGCGACTGCAGAAAGAATGGTTCATTCATAAGAATTACTTTTTTTTAGAAATAAACAAGAGGCAAAACTAACAATCTCTCTCTCTCTCTCTCCTTCTCTCTCTCTCTCTCTCTCTCTCTCTCTCTCTCTCTCTCTCTCTCTCTCTCTCTCCTCCCCCCCCCCCCCCCCTCTCTCTCTCTCTCGAAGATTCGATAAGTTTTAAGGGATCGTATACCTTTGGAGAGACGAGAGGAAATAGAGACAGCGAGAAAGAGATAGACGAGCAGAGCGGGGTAGAGAGAGAGAAATGAATGATATTTCATTCACTTTGGCCTTTGCTCCTCATTGAAGGGGTGTAACATAAAAAAGTACAAACGTATTGATAGGCAACGATAGGAGGACCACTGGACTCCCTCGTCCTGGCATCATTACAGAACGCAACTGAAAGAGCGTTTGCAATAAATAAAATCGATAGGATTTCTCACAACGCTCTCATTTTCCAGAAGCTATGAACCAACGACTTAAGCGAAACTGGTTAGGATCATTATAATATTGTTTGGTATATATCGCATTTTTAAAGCACTTATACCGGGCAAACACAAAACAAAATGTAATCATGTTATTTTCCTTTTACAAAGAGACAACGCAAATCAATCTCGTGTGTTTCCTGACGATAGTGATGTACGCATTTTCTGAAACATTACTCTAAACCTTGTCTTTTAACATTTCAGATGTTTGTGTAAATCCATTTTCAAATATGGTTTTACATCATGTATGGTGCAAAATATCGTATGCATATGAAATCTCTCACTGTTTTTTATATGGAAAATCCAAATCTTGTCATCAACATGAAATCAGTCTGTCTTTAGATTATGCAAAAAAATTTTAAACATTCTGACCTCCTTGGCTTGCCCATACTATCCAAAACCAAAGCTGATACAACTTGAAACGAATGTTTGATACCCAATTTCTTTTGTCTCGGTGTCTAAATCGCATAAATTCTGTAACCTTCTGTGGTAGTCTGTTATAATCCATTGTCCTTTTTTTTAGCTGAACGGATAAAATGTATTGCACAGATTATAGAAATCGGATTTAATCGGTTTCACCTATACGAAGTCATTGGGTGTCCACATTTCAACTCCCAAAAACTTCTTTGAGGAAAATGAATGTACTTGTTCCACCAGACGTGCTGCATTTATCAAACCCGAAGTTCCGCGCCGCACAGGGCCATTGGCTGAACGTGCGTATCAAAAGTTTCAAAAAGAGATTCAAATTTATCATTCAAAACATGAAATTTCCGCAAGATCACAACCCGCATTTTTCGCTTTACTTGTTAGGTCATTACATGGAAGTGAAACTGAGTTTGGAGGGAAAAACATTATCCCTAAGTATTTTATGCATTTACAACAGGCATGTCTGTATTATTATAGGTCCACCGTTCTCTTGCTGATAAATGACCACCTTTTCTAAAGAAAATAATGTTGCTTTTGTTCAAATTTACCTTCAGATCAAGATTAGATGCAGCTCTGTGCCGACTATTCAGCTGTGTCTGGGAGACCGGGTTTCTGGTTTCTGCTAATAACAGTACTCATCTGCTAGTAATAAAATGAACAATTCAAAAAAATCGATTGTGAATAAAGCTCCATGCTTACCGTTTTGAATAGTCTCTAAAGCAAGTTCACTTATAAAAAGGGGGAAAAGTGTTGGGCTACAAACATCGCCCTGTTTTACACCATATTATGTACATTTGAATGGTCTGTTAATTTATAACCACATCTAACCCTAATTTTGACGTTATTGTACATGCTTCGGATACAACGATATACTTTGTCTTTTATTCATTCTTTACGAGAAGACACCATATTTTTTTTCGATTTAATGAATCAAACGCTTTTTCAAATCTACGAAGGCCATGTACAATTTCCAATTAAATGAGAACTGCTTTTGTACTCATGCTAATAATGTAACATGTGGTCAATGGTTGAGTAATTCGTTTTAAACCAGCTTGGTGCTCCCCGGTGATGTTATTTTCTTCAACCCATTCCTGTAAACGACGATTTATGACTGTACTGTAAAGATTACTACTGATATCGCATAAAGTATTGCCCTGTAGTTGTTCGGATTATTGACATCACCCTACTTGTACAACGGAAGCACAATTCCTTCAGTCCAACTTTCCGGAGGTTTATAAGTGAGTCGTATTACATATGAGAGAGAGAGAGAGAGAGAGAGAGAGAGAGAGAGAGAGGAGAGAGAGAGAGAGAGAGAGAGGAAAAGCTGAAGAGGAGAGAGAAAAAAGAGGGGGATCACGGGGGTGGGGTGGATGTATGGAGTCGGTTGAAAGCGGGCCCACAGAGAAACAGGGCGACAAACAGAAAGAAATAGGCCACACACACGCACGCATGCACGCACGCACACACGCACGGCCACACACACGCACGCACGCACGCAGCACGCACGCACGCACGCACGCACGACACACACACCACACACACACACACACACACACCACACACACACACACAGATGGAGGCGGGGGAAGGGGGTTAAACGAAGGCCGACATACACATACTCAGATCTTCCTGGCTGAGGCACTTCCACTCCGGCATCGCCATCAGAGTAAACAGCGGAATGATGTAGGGAGAGGAGGCCCTTGGAAAATGGGCAACCTGTGAACACACACACACCACACACACACACACACACACACACACCACACACACACACACACACACACAACTCTTTCAAAATCAAAACAGTCTTTACTTCAATCAAAGCCCAACCTCATTCCATCGCACAACACTTAAGCCTATCTCACCAGAATATCACAGAAACATCCACACTGTTTTGCTCATCCAAATGTACATTATATTGCTACAATGGGGTGGCCGTTGTATGTTTCTATCTCAATCTAACAGCGTGCAGTGACTGAATAAAACACTACCACCTCCCCTCCATTTTGAGAACTCAATTTCACACTTCGGATACTGGTTATAAACCAGATCCGCACTAAACTTTACAAGTCCATAAATATGGATGTATCTTAAAAGCCCGATTATCATTTCATTGAGATTCACGCACTCTTTCTTTTCTTTAAAAAAATCTACGAAAATGCCAACAAACCAACAACAACAACAACAACAAAATTTGCGATGTTGAAGAAAGTGCAGAACAGTTATTGAACACATCTTGGATTCCGGTCTTCAGTGGAATCTACTGGATCTGTCTTTCCCCCACTTTCCATTTTTCTTCAGTGGAATCTACTGGATCTGTCTTTCCCCCACATTCCATCTTCTTCAGTGGAATCTACTGGATCTGTCTTTCCCCACTGTCCATTTTTCTTCAGTAGGAATCTACTGGATCGTCTTTCCCCCACATTCCATTTTTCTTCAGTGGAATCTACTGGATTGTCTTTCCCCACTTTCCATTTTTCTTCAGTGGAATCTACTGGATCTGTCTTTCCCCACTTTCCATTTTTCTTTAGTGGAATCTACTGGATCTGTCTTTCCCCGTTCCATTTTTCTTCAGGGAATCTACTGGATCTGTCTTCCCCCCATTTCCATTTTTCTTCAGTGGAATCTACTGGATTGTCTTTCCCCATTTCCATTTTTCTTCAGTGGAATCTACTGGATCTGTCTTTCCCACTTTCCATTTTTCTTCAGTGGAATCTACTGGATCTTTCTTTCCCCAGTTTCCATTTTTCTTCAGTAGAATCTACTGGATCTGTCTTTCCCCCACTTTCCATTTTTCTTCAGTGGAATCTACTGGATCTGTCTTTCCCCACTTTCCATTTTTTCTTCAGTGGAATCTACTGGATCTGTCTTTCCCACTTTCCTTTTTCTTCAGTAGAATCTACTGGATCTGTCTTTCCCCCACTTTCCATTTTTCTTCAGTGGAATCTACTGGATCTGTCTTTCCCCCACTTTCCATTTTTCTTCAGTGGAATCTACTGGATCTGTATTTCCCCACTTTCCATTTTTCTTTAGTGGAATCTACTGGATCTGTCTTTGCCCACTTTCCATTTTTCTTCAGGAGAATCTACTGGATCTGTCTTCCCCCCACTTTCCATTTTTCTTCAGTGGAATCTACTGGGTCTGTCTTTCCCCCACTTTCCATTTTTCTTCAGTGGAATCTACTGGATCTGTCTTTCCCCATCTTTCCATTTTTCTTCAGTGGAATCTACTGGATCTGTCTTTCCCCCACTTTCCATTTTTCTTCAGTGGAATGTACTGGATCTGTCTTTCCCCAACTTTCCATTTTTCTTCCAAGTCTAACAGATCCTGGATCTGTTATTTGATCCGGATCCTCACCAACTTTAAATGGTTTCTTCCCTGGACCATATTGTATCTTTCCACCAAAATTCATTCAAACTGGCACTGTAGTTCTTACGTAGTCTTGATGACCGACAGACAAACCATTTCTTCTTCTTCTTCTGCGGTCGATTTTATTGGTTGTGTCAGATGTTCAATCCAGTCGCCACGATGAATCCTACAGCCTTCTCGAGGCCTTGACGGCTGCCCCAAAGCTGCATGTGCAGTTTTGCAGCCTCTGGTCAGGTTTGACGCCGTAGAACATCATGAATTGGACAGTGTTGGGGGGGGGGGGGGGGTGTTCTGAGGTCTGAGATCCAGTGCCACACGGACATTTGTCTGTGTGGGCAATCTTAATTCGGCTGAGGTGGCTCAGCAGTCGGCAGTGGCAGTTCTATGTCTGAAGAGGATTGTTTGCTGGTGTCTCTGGAGCTGATGCATTGGATCAACACCACTGTCTGCTCCCAGACTTCTTTTCCACTGGTTTGATATTGGTTGCGGATGACGGTCTTGGCCTCTCTGTTGGTCACTGGGTGGCTGAACTGCTCCATACTGCTGCCTGCCTTGGATACAGCGTCAGCCCTCTCAGTCCCAGTCATCCAAACGTGAGATGGAATCCACTAAGACTATGCGTGGAGTGACAAACGTGAGATGGAATCCACTAAGACTATGGGTGGAGTGACAAACGTGAGATGGAATCACTAAGACTATGGGTGGAGTGACAAACGTGAGATGGAATCACTAAGACTTATGGGTGGAGTGACTTCATGAAAAGAAGTAAGAGAGGGCATGGCCAGCGTGCACTTCGATCTGCAGGGTGAGACATGAACTAGCTGGGCCACGTTGCATGGCTCCTGTATAGAGGCTGGTCGGCCCCATGTTATCACTATGACACAGGCCACGTTGCATGGCTCCCTCCACACAGGCTGGTCGGCCCATGTTATCACTATGACACAGGCCACGTTGCTTGGCTCCTCCACACAGGCTGGTCGGCCCCATGTTATCACTATGAACAGGCCACGTTGCATGGCTCCCTCCACACAGGCTGGTCGGCCCCATGTTTTCACTATGGACACAGGCCACGTTGCATGGCTCCCTCACACAGGCTGGTCCGCCCCATGTTATCACTATGACACAGGCCTCGTTGCATGGCTCCTCCACACAGGCTGGTCGGCCCCATGTTATCACTATGACACAGGCCACGTTGCATGGCTCCTCCACACAGGCTGGTCGGCCCCATGTTATCACTATGACACAGGCCCCGTTGCATGGCTCCCTCCACACAGGCTGGTCGGCCCCATGTTATCACTATGACACAGGCCACGTTGCATGGCTCCCTCCACACAGGCTGGTCGGCCCCATGTTATCACTATGACACAGGCCACGTTGCATGGCTCCCTCCACACAGGCTGGTCGGCCCCATGTTATCACTATGACACAGGCCACGTTGCATGGCTCCCTCCACACAGGCTGGTCGGCCCCATGTTATCACTATGACACAGGCCACGTTGCATGGCTCCCTCCCATGTACAGGCTGGTCGGCCCCATGTTATCACTATGACACAGGCCACGTTGCATGGCTCCCTCCATACAGGCTGGTCGGCCCATGTTATCAGTATGACACAGGCCACGTTGCATGGCTCCCTCCATACAGGCTGGTCGGCCCCATGTTATCACTATGACACAGGCCACGTTGTATGGCTCCCTCCATACAGGCTGGTCGGCCCCATGTTATCACTATGGGACACGCCACGTTGCATGGCTCCCTCCATACAGGCTGGTCGGCCCCATGTTATCACTATGACACAGGCCACGTTGCATGGCTCCCTCCATACAGGCTGGTCGGCCCCATGTTATCACTATGGGACACGCCCACGTTGCATGGCTCCCTCCATACAGGCTGGTCGGCCCCATGTTATCACTATGGGACACGTCACGTTGCATGGCTCCCTCCACACAGGCAGGTCGGCCACCTGTTATCACTATGGCACACCCCACAGTGAAGGAGGAGATAGGGCCGCCCTGAAAATGAACTGGCACCAGACCATGCATCCAGTGAGATCTTCAGAGTCGGCATAAGCTGCAGCACTGTGAGGACAATGATGTCGACCTGTCCTGCCCAACGTGTACTTATGGAGAGAGGAGGAGGAGAGAGAGAGAGAGAGAGGAGAGAGAGAGAGAGAGAGAGAGAGAGAGAGAGGAGGAGAGAGAGAGAGAGAGAGAAAATAGACAGAGACAGAGACAGAGACAGAGAGAGACAGAGAGAGAGAGAGAGGCCCATTAGTCCATTGGGAGCCGGAATAGCTCAGTTGGTAGAGCGCCGGACTCGTGATCTTGAGGTTATGGGTTCGAATTTTCGGTACAGGGGGATTTTTCCCTTGGAGTTAACATTGGTTCTGACTCCATTCCCCATACAGTCCTTCGAATGAGACTATAAACCGAGGTTCCATGTGTGAATGCACGCACAACATCTTGCACACACGTAAAATCCCATCACCAACTTTCGGGAAGAGAAGGCCAGTTTGGCCGTTGGTATGGATGATATGTTACACATAGCATGCACCTTCCCGAAGTTGGAGTATGGCTGCCTTAATGGCGGAATTAAAAAAACGGTCATACACACAAAAGTGTCAGAATCTTCAACTCGATGAAGGTGGACACTCCAAGAAGAAGAAGAAGACTAAGGTGCTTGTGAGTCCATCGAGAGTCTAACAGGTTCGGTTCCTTAAAAATATAAATGGTAGGTCTGGCGCTGCGCTTCATACCGCTAATTGTTACTAATGTATCAACACACTCTTTTATTACACGTTTTGGGGATGTATTGACATTCCATCCACGGGATTCTCTTCTTTTACCCTTAGAGCTGGACTGATCAAACTTCTACTGCAGTCATACCTGCAGAGAAGGTAAATATCTATTTCAAGACCACCATCTTATTTTGCACGAAAAACCCCCTTTTCACATACAAATCACGTCCTTCTCATGTCACTTTTGGCCAAATTAACACCTGTTTTTAAACAAAATAAACACGCAAAAACTGCAAAAATTGACGTAATCAGTACATTAAAATGGGGGCTTACGTGCTAGATAAGATAGGGTGATCGTGAACATAGATATTTACATTCTCTCTATGGCATAAAGTCAACTAAACATTTTAACATTTATATGGCTTGACAGTCCTACCCCAGACTGGCCCCAATCAATATTGGCATGTATGTCGCAATGCGACAGCAGCATGTGCGACCGCTTTTGTTCATCGACACCGCAAAATCGATAAATTGACGTTACTGTTATGACAACGGACTGCCGCATTGCGGCACAGGAGGTCTGCAGTCATACTGCATTATTAATCATCACGTGTGGGCTGAGTGTCACGTGTTGCACGTTTAACCAATTGACAGGGGGTATGACATCATTTCTACGGGGACGTCGGACCCCTCATTAATTCAGGAGGCAGCTTACAAGTGAAGACGTGCGTGTTAGCGCTCTGAACAAATGGCCGATTCAAACCTGGAAGCTGGGTCGTCTTCACAAGAGACTGCAATGGATGTTAGTTCTCAAGAAAGCCAAACTGAGCATTTGCTTTTATTCGGGTGGAACAAAAAGGAATAATATTGAATACAAAAAGTATTATCGGGAAATGATTTTGTATCTTGAAAAATTAGAACGTGGCGAGCCTTGCTCAAAACCAACCCGGCCAAAAAAGAGTCTAATCTTTTGGAAACGAAGCAAGGAAAACGTGAAATGACGTAAGTGAACTGGATGTTTTTTACGAATTTTTTTAAGCAACTGATGAGAGCGATTGAGAAGGTTCTTTATGAAGCTGAA
>JAFLJL010016810.1:14336-34923 GCA_018398815.1 Conus ventricosus
TTCTGCGTCGCAATTGTTTTTCGTTCAGGGTTATTGATGTTGTGTCACACAAAAACTTGTGAACATTGCTGCCGACAGTTCTTATGTTCCTTCAAAGAAATAAAAATAAGCCTACAATGTTCTCCATCTGAACGAAGATTCCAATTTCCAGAATTCAAAACAAATAGAACTAAAAACAGTTTTGTTCCCATTTCCATCAACTCCTGAATCAAAACTGAATTGTCAGTAAGATCCGGTTCAGAAAGCTTATTTGTATATACGTGCGTGCGTGCGTGCGTGGTGTGTGTGTGTGTGTGTGTGAACGTCCACTTATAATAATCTTTTTGGGATAAAAAAAATCTGGAATGGAGATGTAGAATTAAAGAGTAATGACTTTTAAAATTCAAATTTTTTTCAATAAAATGGGCAGCTTTTAAACAATTAGTTGCCGGCATGTAAGTGTCGTTTACCATTTACAATATTCAACTATTACAATCTAACATGTAATTGCCGCACGGTTCGTTGCGTTATCCTGCTCTCATTAGACAGACGAAATCTTGGACCGTTGTTTTGTAAGCTGGGACTGTTTATGTTGTTGATAATGCTAAGGCCATAGTCAGAGGTTTGGCTATATGATAAACTGAATCAAATCGTCATTAGGGGCATTCAGCCATCCCCTCCTCTCCTCTCTCTCTCTTCTCTCTCTCTCTCTTCTCTCTCTCTGGATGTTAATATGTTAAGACAATTATCTTTGTCTTGCTGCTTGATGCATGGTGCCCTTTATCCTTTGATATGTTCATATTCCATATTATTAAATGCACATGTAAGAGAGAGAGAAGAGAGAGAGAGAGAGAGAGAGAGAGAGAGAGAGAAGAGAGAGAGAGAGAGAGAGAGAGACAGACAGACAGACAGACAGACAGAGTGAGAGACAGACAGACGACGACAGAGACAGACAGACAGACAGACAGACAGACAGAGAAAGTTACTTGGCGCATTCGGTGGAAAATAAAATCTTTCGGTACTGCCAGAGAGTCGTCCATGATAGCCGTTGTATTCGTGGTCCTGTTAGCGTGGTAAGCGACTGCAGAAAGAATGGTTCATTCATAAGAATTACTTCTTTTTTAGAAAAAACAAGAGGCAAAACTAACAATCTCCTCTCTCTCTCTCTCTCTCTCTCCTCTCTCCTCTCTCTCTCTCTCCTCTCTCTCCTCTCTCTCTCCCTCTCCTCCCCCCCCCCCCCCCCCCCTCTCTCTCTCTCTGAAGATTCGATAAAGGTTTATAAGGGAGTCGTAATACATATGAGAGAGAGAGAGAGAGAGAGAGAGAGGAGAGAGAGAGAGAGAGAGAGAGAGAGAGGAGAGGAGGAACGAGAGAGAGAGAGAGAGAGAGAGAGGAGAGAGGAGAGAGAGAAGAGAGAGAGAAATGAATGATATTTCATTCACTTTGGCCTTTGCTCCTCATGAAGGGGGTAACAAAAAAAGTACAACACAGTATTATAGGCAACGATAGAGACCACTGGACTCCCTCCGTCCTGGCATCATTACAGAACGCAACTGAAATGCTTTGCATAAATAAATCGATAGATTTCTCACAACGCTCTCTTTTCCAGAAGCTAGAACCAAACTTAAGCGAAACTGGTTAGGATCATTATAATATTGTTGTGGTATATATCGCATTTTTAAAGCACTTAATACCGGGCAACACAAAACAAAATGTAATTCATGTTTATTTTCCTTTTTCACAAAGAGAACAACGCAAATCAATCTCAGTGTGTTTCCTGTACGATAGTGATGTACAGCAATTTCTGAAACATTACATCTAAACCTTGTCATTATACATTTCAGATGTTTGTGTAAATCCATTTTCAAATATGGTTTTACATCATGTATGGTGCAAAATATCGTATGCATATGAAATCTCTCACTGTTTTTAATATGAAAATCCAAATCTTGTCATCAACATGAAATCAGTCTGTCTTTAGATTCATGCAAAAAATATCTAACATTCTGACCTCCTTGGCTTGCCCATACATATCCAAAACCAAGCTGATACAACTTGCAACGAATGTTTGATACCCAATTTCTTTTGTCTCGTGTGTCTAAATCGCATAAAATTCTGTAACCTTCTGTGGTAGTCTGTTATAATCCATTGTCCTTAATTTTAGCTAGTAACGGATACAATGTATTGCACAGATTATAGAAATCGGATTTATATCGGTTTCACCATATACGAAGTCATTGGGTGTCCACATTTCAACTCCCAAAAACTTCTTTGAGGAAAATGAATGTACTTGTTCACACAGACGTGCTGCATCATCCAAACCCGAAGTTCCGCGCCGCACAGGGCCATTGGCTGAACGTGCGTATCAAAAAGTTTCAAAAAGAGATTCAAATTTTATCATTCAAAACATGAAATTTCCGCAAGATACACAACGCCGCATTTTTCGCTTTACTTGTTAGGTCATTACATGCTGAAGTGAAACTGAGTTTGGAGGGAAAACAATATCCCTAAGTATTTATATGCATTTACAACAGGCATGTCTGTATTATTATAGGTCCACCGTTCTCTTGCTGATAAATGACCACCTTTTCTAAAGAAAATAATGTTGCTTTTGTTCAAATTTACCTTCAGATCAAGATTAGATGCAGCTCTGTGCAGACTATTCAGCTGTGTCTGTAGACCTGTTACTGTTTCTGCTAATAACAGTACGTCATCTGCTAGTAATAAAATGAACAATTCAAAATAATCGATTGTGAATAAAGCTCCATGCTTACCGTTTTGAATAGTCTCTAAAGCAAGTTCACTTATAAAAAGGGGGAAAAGTGTTGGGCTACAAACATCGCCCTGTTTTACACCATATTATGTACATTTGAATGGTCTGTTAATTTATAACCACATCTAACCCTAATTTTGACGTTATTGTACATGCTTCGGATACAATGATATACTTTGTCTTTTATTCCATTCTTTACGAGAAGACACCATATTTTTTTTCGATTTAATGAATCAAACGCTTTTTCAAAATCTACGAAGGCCATGTACAATTTCCAATTAAATGAGAACTGCTTTTGTACTCATGCTAATAATGTAAACATGTGGTCAATGGTTGAGTAATTCGTTTTAAACCAGCTTGGTGCTCCCCGGTGATGTTATTTTCTTCAACCCATTCCTGTAAACGACGATTTATGACTGTACTGTAAAGATTACTACTGATATCGCATAAAGTATTGCCCCTGTAGTTGTTCGGATTATTGACATCACCCTACTTGTACAACGGAAGCACAATTCCTTCAGTCCAACTTTCCGGAGGTTTATAAGTGAGTCGTATTACATATGAGAGAGAGAGAGAGAGAGAGAGAGAGAGAGAGAGAGAGAGAGAGAGGAGAGAGAGAGAGAGAGAGAGAAAAAGGAAGGGGGGAATGACGGGGGTGGGGTGGATGTATGGAGTCGGTGAAAGCGGGCCTACAGAGAAACAGGGCGACAAACAGAAAGAAATAGGCCACACACACGCACGCATGCACGCACGCACACACGCACGGCCACACACACGCACGCACGCACGCACGCACGCACGCACGCACGACGCACGCACGCACACACACACACACACACACACACACACACACACACACACACAGATGGAGGCGGGGGAAGGGGGTTAAACGAAGGCCGACATACACATACTCAGATCTTCCTGGCTGAGGCACTTCCACTCCGGCATCGCCATCAGAGTAAACAGCGGAATGATGTAGGGAGAGGAGGCCCTTGGAAAATGGGCAACCTGTGACACACACACACACACACACCACACACACACACACACACACACACACCACACCCACACACACACACACACACACACCTCTTTCAAAATCAAACAGTCTTTACTTCAATCAAAGCCCAACCTCATTCCATCGCACAACACTTAAGCCTATCTCACCAGAATATCACAGAAACATCCACACTGTTTTGCTCATCCAAATGTACATTATATATGCTACAATGGGGTGGCCGTTGTATGTTTCTATCTCAATCTAACAGCGTGCAGTGACTGAATAAACACTACCACCTCCCCTCCATTTTGAGAACTCAATTTCACACTTCGGATACTGGTTATAAACCAGATCCGCACTAAATCTTACAAGTCCATAAATATGGATGTATCTTAAAAGCCCGATTATCATTTCATTGAGATTCACGCACTCTTTCTTTTCTTAAAAAAATCTACGAAAATGCCAACAACACAACAACAACAACAACAACAACAAAATTTGCGATGTTGAAGAAAGTGCAGAACAGTTATTGAACACATCCTTGGATTCCGGTCTTCAGTGGAATCTACTGGATCTGTCTTTCCCCACTTTCCATTTTTCTTCAGTGGAATCTACTGGATCTGTCTTTCCCCCACATTCCATCTTTCTTCAGTGGAATCTACTGGATCTGTCTTTCCCCACTGTCCATTTTTTTCAGTAGAATCTACTGGATCTGTCTTCCCCAATTCCATTTTTCTTCGTGGAATTACTGGATTCTGTCTTTCCACTTTCCATTTTTCTTCAGTGAATCTACTGGATCTGCTTCCCACTTTCCATTTTTTCATTCGGAATACTGGATTTTCTTTCCCAGATTTCCATTTTCTTCAGTAGAATCTATGGATTGTCTTTCCCCCACTTTCCATTTTCTTCAGTGGAATACTGGATCTGTCTTTCCCCACTTTCCATTTTCTTTCAGTGGAATCTACTGGATATGCTCTTTCACACTTTACCGTATTTTTCAGTAGAATCTAATGGATCTGTCTTTACCCATCTTCATTTTCTTCAGTGGAATCTACTGGATCTGTCTTTCCCCCACTTTCCATTTTTCTTCAGTGGAATCTACTGGATCTGTCTTTCCCCACTTCCATTTTCTTTAGTGGAATCTACTGGATCTGTCTTTGCCCACTTTCCATTTTTCTTCAGGAGAATCTACTGGATCTGTCTTCCCCCACTTTCCATTTTTCTTCAGTGGAATCTACTGGATCTGTCTTTCCCCACTTTCCATTTTTCTTCAGTGGAATCTACTGGATCTGTCTTTCCCCACTTTCCATTTTTCTTCAGTGGAATCTACTGGATCTTTCTTTCCCCAGTTTCCATTTTTCTTCAGTAGAATCTACTGGATCTGTCTTTCCCCCACTTTCCATTTTTCTTCAGTGGAATCTACTGGATCTGTCTTTCCCCACTTTCCATTTTTCTTCAGTGGAATCTACTGGATCTGTCTTTCCCCACTTTCCGTTTTTCTTCAGTAGAATCTACTGGATCTGTCTTTCCCCCACTTTCCATTTTTCTTCAGTGGAATCTACTGGATCTGTCTTTCCCCACTTTCCATTTTTCTTCAGTGGAATCTACTGGATCTGTATTTCCCCCACTTTCCATTTTTCTTTAGTGGAATCTACTGGATCTGTCTTTGCCCACTTTCCATTTTTCTTCAGGAGAATCTACTGGATCTGTCTTCCCCCCACTTTCCATTTTTCTTCAGTGGAATCTACTGGGTCTGTCTTTCCCCCACTTTCCATTTTTTTCAGTGGAATCTACTGGATCTGTCTTTCCCCATCTTTCCATTTTTCTTCAGTGGAATCTACTGGATCTGTCTTTCCCCCACTTTCCATTTTTCTTCAGTGGAATGTACTGGATCTGTCTTTCCCCAACTTTCCATTTTTCTTCCAAGTCTAACAGATCCTGGATCTGTTATTTGATCCGGATCCTCACCAACTTTAAATGGTTTCTTCCCTGGACCATATTGTATCTTTCCACCAAAATTCATTCAAACTGGCACTGTAGTTCTTACGTAGTCTTGATGACCGACAGACAAACCATTTCTTCTTCTTCTTCTGCGGTCGATTTTATTGGTTGTGTCAGATGTTCAATCCAGTCGCCACGATGAATCCTACAGCCTTCTCGAGGCCTTGACGGCTGCCCCAAAGCTGCATGTGCAGTTTTGCAGCCTCTGGTCAGGTTTGACGCCGTAGAACATCATGAATTGGACAGTGTTGGGGGGGGGGGGGGGGGTGTTCTGAGGTCTGAGATCCAGTGCCACACGGACATTTGTCTGTGTGGGCAATCTTAATTCGGCTGAGGTGGCTCAGCAGTCGGCAGTGGCCAGTTCTATGTCTGAAGAGGATTGTTTGCTGGTGTCTCTGGAGCTGGTGCATTGGATCAACACCACTGTCTGCTCCCAGACTTCTTTTCCACTGGTTTTGATATTGGTTGCGGATGACGGTCTTGGCCTCTCTGTTGGTCACTGGGTGGCTGAACTGCTCCATACTGCTGCCTGCCTTGGATACAGCGTCAGCCCTCTCAGTCCAGTCATCCAAACGTGAGATGGAATCCACTAAGACTATGCGTGGAGTGACAAACGTGAGATGGAATCCACTAAGACTATGGGTGGAGTGACAAACGTGAGATGGAATCACTAAGACTATGGGTGGAGTGACAAACGTGAGATGGAATCACTAAGACTATGGGTGGAGTGACTTCATGATAAAGAAGTAAGAGAGGGCATGGACCAGCGTGCACTTCGATCTGCAGGTGAGACATGAACTAGCTGGGCCACGTTGCATGGCTCCCTGTATAGAGGCTGGTCGGCCCCATGTTATCACTATGACACAGGCCACGTTGCATGGCTCCCTCCACACAGGCTGGTCGGCCCCATGTTATCACTATGACACAGGCCACGTTGCATGGCTCCCTCCACACAGGCTGGTCGGCCCCATGTTATCACTATGACACAGGCCACGTTGCATGGCTCCCTCCACACAGGCTGGTCGGCCCCATGTTATCACTATGACACAGGCCACGTTGCATGGCTCCCTCCACACAGGCTGGTCGGCCCCATGTTATCACTATGACACAGGCCACGTTGCATGGCTCCCTCCACACAGGCTGGTCGGCCCCATGTTATCACTATGACACAGGCCACGTTGCATGGCTCCCTCCACACAGGCTGGTCGGCCCCATGTTATCACTATGACACAGGCCACGTTGCATGGCTCCCTCCACACAGGCTGGTCGGCCCCATGTTATCACTATGACACAGGCCACGTTGCATGGCTCCCTCCACACAGGCTGGTCGGCCCCATGTTATCACTATGACACAGGCCACGTTGCATGGCTCCCTCCACACAGGCTGGTCGGCCCCATGTTATCACTATGACACAGGCCACGTTGCATGGCTCCCTCCACACAGGCTGGTCGGCCCATGTTATCACTATGACACAGGCCACGTTGCATGGCTCCCTCCACACAGGCTGGTCGGCCCCATGTTATCACTATGACACAGGCCACGTTGCATGGCTCCCTCCACACTGTACAGGCTGGTCGGCCCCATGTTATCACTATGACACAGGCCACGTTGCATGGCTCCCTCCATACAGGCTGGTCGGCCCCATGTTATCAGTATGACACAGGCCACGTTGCATGGCTCCCTCCATACAGGCTGGTCGGCCCCATGTTATCACTATGACACAGGCCACGTTGTATGGCTCCCTCCATACAGGCTGGTCGGCCCCATGTTATCACTATGGGACACGCCACGTTGCATGGCTCCCTCCATACAGGCTGGTCGGCCCATGTTATCACTATGACACAGGCCACGTTGCATGGCTCCCTCCATACAGGCTGGTCGGCCCCATGTTATCACTATGGGACACGTCACGTTGCATGGCTCCCTCCACACAGGCAGGTCGGCCACCTGTTATCACTATGGCACACCCCACAGTGAAGGAGGAGATAGGGGCCGCCCTGAAAATGAACTGGCACCAGACCATGCATCCAGTGAGATCTTCAGAGTCGGCATAAGCTGCAGCACTGTGAGGACAATGATGTCGACCTGTCCTGCCCAACGTGTACTTCTGGAGAGAGAGAGAGAGAGAGAGAGAGAGAGGAGAGAGAGAGAGAGAGAGAGAGAGAGAGGAGAGAGAGAGAGAGAGAGAGAGAGAGAGAGAGAGAAATAGACAGAGACAGAGACAGAGACAGAGAGAGACAGAGAGAGAGAGAGAGGCCATTAGTCCATTGGGAGCCGGAATAGCTCAGTTGGTAGAGCGCCGGACTCGTGATCTTGAGGTTATGGGTTCGAATTTCGGTACAGGGGGATTTTTCCCTTGGAGTTAACATTGGTTCTGACTCCATTCCCCATTACAGTCCTTCGAATGAGACTATAAACCGAGGTTCCATGTGTGAATGCACGCACAACATCTTGCACACACGTAAAATCCCATCACCAACTTTCGGAAGAGAAGGCCAGTTTGGCCGTTGGTATGGATGATATGTTACACATAGCATGCACCTTCCCCGAAGTTGGAGTATGGCTGCCTTAATGGCGGAATTAAAAAAACGGTCATACACACAAAAGTGTCAGAATCTTCAACTCGATGAAGGTGGACACTCCAAGAAAGAAGAAGAAGACTAAGGTGCTTGTGAGTCCATCGAGAGTCTAACAGGTTCGGTTCCTTAAAAATATAAATGGTAGGTCTGGCGCTGCGCTTCATACCGCTAATTGTTACTAATGTATCAACACACTCTTTTATTACACGTTTTGGGGATGTATTGACATTCCATCCACGGGTATTCTCTTCTTTATACCCTTAGAGCTGGACTGATCAAACTTCTACTGCAGTCATACCTGGCAGAGAAGGTAAATATCTATGTTCAAGACCACCCATCTTATTTTGCACGAAAACCCCCCTTTTCACATACAAATCACGTCCTTCTCATGTCACTTTTGGCCAAAATTAACACCTGTTTTTAAACAAAATAACACGCAAAAACTGCAAAAATTGACGTAATCAGTACATTAAAATGGGGGCTTACGTGCTAGATAAGATAGGGTGATCGTGAACATAGATATTTACATTCTCTCTATGGCATAAAGTCAACTAAACATTTTAACATTTATATGGCTTGACAGTCCTACCCCAGACTGGCCCCAATCAATATTGGCATGTACTGTCGCAATGCGACAGCAGCATGTGCGACCGCTTTTGTTCATCGACACCGCAAAATCGATAAATTGACGTTACTGTTATGACAACGGACTGCCGCATTGCGGCACAGGAGGTCTGCAGTCAATACTGCATTATTAATCATTACGTGATGGGCTGAGCTGTCACGTGTGCACGTTTAACCAATTGACAGGGGTATGACATCATTTCTACGGGGACGTCGGACCCCTCATTATTCAGGAGGCAGCTTACAAGTGAAGACGTGCGTGTTAGCGCTCTGAACAAATGGCCGATTCAAACCTGGAAGCTGGGTCGTCTTCACAAGAGACTGCAATGGATGTTAGTTCTCAAGAAAGCCAAACTGAGCATTTGCTTTATTCGGGTGAACAAAAAGGAATAATATTGAAATACAAAAAGTATTATCGGGAAATGATTTTGTATCTTGAAAAATTAGAACGTGGCGAGCCTTGCTCAAAACCAACCCGGCCAAAAAAGAGTCTAAATCTTTTGGAAACGAAGCAAGGAAAACGTGAAATGACAGTAAGTGAACTGGATGTTTTTTTACGTAATTGTTTTGTAGAGCAACTTGATGATGAGCCGATTGAAGAAGGTTCTTTTATGAAGCTGAAAAACGATCTGTCTTCTTTTCCCCATCTTTATCATTTTTCTTCAGTGGATCCTACTGGCTCTGTTTTCTCCCCCAACTTCCATTTTTCTTCAGTGGGAATGTACTGATCTGTCTTTCCCCAACTTTTTCCAATTTAGCTCCAAGCTAACAGATCCTGGATCTGTTAATTATCCGATCCTCACCAACTTTAAATGGTTTCTTCCCTGGACCATATTGTATCTTCCCACCAAAAATCATTCAAACTGGTCACTGTAGTTCTTACTATCTTATGGACCGACTGACAAACCATTTCTCTTTCTTCTTCTCGGTCGAAATTTATTGGTTGTGTCAGATGTCAATCCAGTCGCCACGATGAATCCTACTAGCCTTCTCGAGGCCTTGACGTCTGCTCCCAAAGCTGCATGTGCAGTTTTGCAGCCTCTGGTCAGGTTGACGGCCGTAGAAAACATCATGATATTGAACAGTGTGTGGGGGGGGGGGGGGTTATGTTCGAGGTCTGAGATCAGTGCCACACGTACATTGTCTTGTGGGCAATCTTAATTCGGCTGAGGTGGCTCAGCAGTCGGCAGTGGCCAGTTCTAGTCTGAAGTAGGATTGTTGCCCCTGGTGTCTCTGGAGCTGATGCATTGGATCAACACCAACTGTCTGCTCCCAACTTCTTTCCCATACTGGTTTTGATATTGTTGCGATGACGTCTTGGGCCCTCTCTGTTGGGACACTGGACTGGCGGCTGAACTGCACCATACTGCTGCCGGCCTTGGATACAGCGTCAGCCCTCTCATCCCATCATCCAAACGTGAGATGGAAATACCACTAAGACTAGGCGAGAGTGACAAAACTGAGATGGAATCCACTAAACATGGGGGAGTGACACAAACTGAGATGGAATCAACTAAGGACAATGGGTGGAGTTGCAAACTTGATATGGAATCACCTAAGACTATGTGAGTTGCCTTCAAGAGAACAAAGAAGTAAGAGAGGGGCATGGACCACGTGCGACTTCGATCTGGCAGGTGAACATGAACTACTATGCTGGGCCACCGTGCAATGTCTCCCTGTATAGAGGCGGGGCGGGGGGGGGCCCCCCAAGATATCACTATGACATCCGGGCCAACTTGCATGGCTCCCCTCCACCACAGGCTGGGTTCGGGGGGGGGGGGCCCCCAGTTATCCACTATACATCAGAGGCCACCTTGCATGGCTTATGCTTGCTTGGCTTCCCCCATTCCACACAGGCTGGTCGGGGGGGCCCCCCATGTTATCACTCTGACAAACAGGCCACGTTAAGCATATGGCGTTTTTCATTCCCATCCACACAAGGTCTGGTCGGGGTCCGCCGGGGGGGGGGCGGGGGCCGGGGGGGCGGGGGGGTGGTCCGCGGCGCCCCAGTTATCACTATGACAACAGGCATAACAGGCCACACACGTTTGCTGAGCAATGGCTTTGCAACATGGCTTTGCCAAATGGCTCTTTCTTTTCTTAATATGGCTTTGGCTTTTTTGCCTAGCCAATGGCTTTAGCTCTTTTTTGGCTTAAAAGAGCCTCACGTTTTGCTAATGGACAAAAAAAAATATGGATGGCTTTGGCTTTTTGCTTGCTTTTGCTGCCCTTTTCATGGCTTAAAACGTGGTCTTGCAGCAAATGGTGGCTTTTTGTTATGCTTGGGCAAAAATTGCAATGGCTGCTTGCTGCTTGTATTAAATGGCTGCTTTTTGCATACATGCTTTTTCACCACGTTGCATTGGCTTCATCTATGGCTTCTTTATTGGCTTTCAAAGATACAAATGGTCTTTTTTTTGGCTTATAAATGGCTTTCAAGGCTTTTTATTTGGCTTTTTTTCTTTTTTTGATGGCTTTAAAATGGCTTGGCTTCTTCTTTGGCCTTTTCATGGCTAATGGCTATATGGCTTTTATATTATTAAGGTTGCAATGGTCTTGTCCCTTCTAGGCTTGGCTTATGCTTATGGCTTTGGCTTTCTCTTCTATGGCAGCTTTTTGTAATGGCTACGTATTGCAACGGCTTGCCTTTTCCCTTTTGTATGCTTTCATGGCTTTTCCTGTGCTTTTTCTTAGCTCCCGTTTTGCCTTGCATGGCTTCTCGCCCCTTTTTTGCTTTCTTTTGGCTCTAATGGCATTTTCGTTTTTGCAAAAAAACGGCTTGCTCCCTGCATGGCTTTATGGCTTGGGCTGGCATGGGCTTTATGGCGTTTGCCTTCCCTATCCCGTGCTCTTTCTTTGCTTCTATGCTTCTTTTATGGCGATGGCTTCCCTTCCACACAAGGGCTTGGTCCGCGCCGCCGACAGAAAAAAGGCTGGGGTTTGGTTGGAGAAGGCGTGGTCCGCGCGCCGCCGCGCGCGCCGCGCGGACGCGCCCGCCGCGGGCCGCGGCGCGCCGCCCCGGTTTTCCGAGCGCCCTGGTGGTCCGCCGGGGCCGCGGCGCGCGCGGGCGCCCGCGTCAGGCCCGCGCGGCGCGCGTCGCGCCGGCGCGTGGTGCTGTGGTTCCGTCCGTTGAAGCAAACTCCACCAACACAAGTTTTTTTTTTCCCTCCCAACACCAGGCCTGGTCCGCGCGTTCCGCGGCGCGTATACTGGCCGCGCGCGCCGCGAGAGGCTTTTTTTTGGTAGGTTCCGCGCGCGCTCGCGCGGTGGTCCGGGGCCGCCAACCATGTTATGTCACTCTATGGAGACAAAAACGGGTGGCCACAAACAAACAGGCAACAAGGACAGAGGACCAACGTGCATGCTGCTTTTGCTTTTGCTCCCTCCCAGCCACCAGCAGCACACAGCCTTTGGTTCGGGGGGGGGGTGTGCGGGGGGGAAACGGAAGGCTGGTCGGGGGGGGGGGGGGGGGGGGGGGGGAGGGCATTCACAGGCTTGGGAAGGCTGGTCCGGGGGGGGGTGGGGGGCCCCATGATGTTATCACTTATATGTGACAACCCCAGTAAAACTATGAGATGACTACTAATATCCAATCGTCCACTATGACAACAAAGACAACAAAAAAACACAAGAACAAATAAAGCAGTTCCACACAACTTCACTATGAGCACTGCACTATTGTCATATCTCAATCACTTCTCTGGACAAACAACAGATAAAAATAGGATAAAAACAACAGAGACACCATAAACGACATAACCAGAGGGAAACAACGCACAAAAAAAAAACAACACAAGGGGAAAAAGAGGATGTTATCCGTTAATATCCCACACTTATGGGGGATGGATCAAACACTATGGTCACAGGATGGGAACACTATGATCATCGGCATATGACAAACCAGGGGGCCCGACCGTCGACAACGTAGGGCAAAAAAAGCAATAGGCATGCATGGTTTGCAATTGCTGTCATGGCACAGCTTTTTGCTGGCAATGGCTTTAGGCTCCTCCACACAAGGCTGGTCGGGGGCGCGGGGGCGTCGGGGGCTCCAAAGGGTGTGTCGGGGGGGGGGGGGCGGGGGGGGGGGGGTGGGGGGGGGCGGGGGCGGGGGGGGCCCCATGTTTATCAATCACTATGAACACAGGCCACGTATTGCATGGCTAGGCTCCCTCCCACACAGGCTGGACGGGGGCCCCCCAAGATATCACAATGACAACAGGACACGGTTGCATGGCCCCTCCACACAGCTGGTCGGGGGCCCATGTATCACAATGACACAGGCCACGTTGCAGCTTCCCTCCACACAGGCTGGTCGGGTGGGGGGGGGGGGGCCCGGGGCGGCCCCCATGTTATCAATATGAACAAACACAGGCCACGTTGGCAGCATGCTTTTTTCCCTCCACAACAAGCTGGCGGCCCCATGTTTAATCACATGACACAGGGACAGGCCACGTTGCACGGCTCCCTCCACACTGTACAGGCTGGTCGGGGCCCCATGTTATCCTAGACACAAGACACAGGCCTTACGTTGCATATGGGCTTTTCCCGTCCTAACAAGGCTGGTCGGGGCCCCATGTTATCAGTATGGACCACAGGCCACGTTGCATTGGCTTCCCTCCGCTGCACCCCTCTTACGCTTTCACATCTTCTCCCTCCCTCCATACAGAAAGCAGGCTGTGGTCGGGGGGGGGGGGGGCCCCACTGTTATCACTAGACAGAACAGGGAGCAGGAACGTGCGGCAAGGCCACACGTGGGTATGCGCTCCCTCCCATGACAGGGCTGGTCCGGCGGGGGGGGGGGGGGGGGGGCCGGGGGGGCCCCTATGTTATCACTATGGGACAAACGCCACGCTTGCTGGCTCCGACTCCAAGACGGCTGGTCGGGCCCCATGTTAACATTATGACACAGGCCACGTATGCATGGCTCCCTCCATACACCTTGGTCGGCCCCCATGTTAATCACTATGGGAACACGCCACGTTTGCATGGCTTCCCACCAACCTCTGGGTCGGGCCCCACCATGTTATCACAATGTACACACTATGAACACGTCACCACGTTGCATGGCTCCCTCCACACAGGCAGGTCGGCCACCTGTTAATCACTATGGCAGGCACAACCCTACCCCACAGTGAAGGAGGGAGATAGGGCCCCTGAAAATGAACTGGCACCAGACCAATGCAACCAGTGAGATCTTCAAGTCGGCCATAAGCTGCCAGCACTCTGTGATGACAATGAATGTCGACCGGAGTCGCAGGGGCCCAACGTGTACTTCGGAGAGAGAGAGAGAAGAGAGAGAGAGCCGAGGGAGAGAGAGAGAGGAGAGATAAGAGAGAGAGAGAGAAGAGAAGAGAAGGCGGAAGAGAGAGAGAGAGAGCGAAATAGACCAGACAGAGACAGAGACCAGGAGATAACAGAGAGAGAGAGAGAGCCCATAGTACCATTGGGAGCCGGAATAGCCTCAGTTGGTAGAGCGCCGGACCGTGATCTTGAGGTTATATAATGGGTTCGAATTTTTCGGTACAGGGGTAGCAGTGCGTTTATTCTCCACTACTTTAACTGAGTTCAAGATTTCCGCTGATTTTGAGTTAACATGGTTTCTGACTCCATACATTCCCCATACAGTCCCTTCGAATTGAAGACAATAAACCGAGGTTCCATGTGTGAATGCAAACCGCACAACTCTTTGCACACACACGTAAAATCCCCATCACCAACTTTCGGAAGAGAAGCCAGTTTTTGGGCCGTTGGTATGGATGATATTTTGTTTACAACAATGCATGCCAAACCTTACCCCGAAGTTGGAGTAAGGCAAGTGCCTTAATGGCGGGGACTTAAAAAAAAAAAAACGGTCATAACAACAAACAAAAGTGTTCAAATCTTTCAACTCGATGAAGGTGGACACTCCAAGAAAGAAGAAGAAGACTAAGGTAGCTTGTGAGTCCATCGAGAGTCTAACAGGTTCGGTTCCTTAAAAATATAACTGGTAGGTCTGGCGACTGCGCATCATAGCGCAAATGTTACTACTAATTGTATCAACACAACAAACACAAAACACTTTAATTACACGATTTGGGGATGTATTGACTTCCATCCACGGGTAATTCTCTTCCTTTAAACCCTTAAGCGACTGATTTGATCAAACTTCTACTATTCTACTGCAGTCATAATTAACCTGGCAGAGAAGGTAAATACTATAATTCAAGACACCCATCTTATTTTCACGAAAACCCCCCCCCCTTTTTCACGTACAAATCCCGTCCGTAAACCACTCATGTCACTCCTTTTGGAGGCCAAAATTAACACCTGTTTTTTATAAAAAACAAAAATAAACAACGCAAAAAACTGCAAAAATTGTGACGTAATCATACATTAAAATGAATGGGGGCTTACTACGACAGTGCTAGATAAAGATAGGTTGATCGTGACCATAGATATTTACAGTCTCCATTCTCTCTATGGCATAATAAATAAAAAAGTCAACTAAACAAAACATTTTAACATTATAGATAATGGGCTTTGACAGTCCTACCCCCAGACTGGCCCCCAATCAATATTTGTGGCATGTATTGTCTCGCCATGCCACAGCAGCATGTGCGAGCGAGACCCGCCTTTTGGTTCATCGACAAACCCCCAAGATATAACCGCGCAAAATCGATAAATTGACTTACTGTTCTGGACAACGGACTGCCTGCCGCATTTGCGGCACAGGAGGTCTGCAGTCAATACTGCATTATAATCATCACGTGAAGGGATGGGCTGAGCAGTCACGA
This sequence comes from Conus ventricosus, assembly GCA_018398815.1. Lineage (NCBI taxonomy): Eukaryota > Metazoa > Mollusca > Gastropoda > Neogastropoda > Conidae > Conus > Conus ventricosus. Next base: position 30,067 of record JAFLJL010016810.1, read on the forward strand.
GTATGTGGCACGTTTTACATATAATAAACCCATGGACAGTGGTATGACATCCATTTCCTACGGGGACGTCGGCCCTTCTCATTATTCAGGAGGGTCAGGAGGCAGCTTATCCAATTGTGAAAGACTGCGTGGTTAGCCGGCCCTAGCCGCTCGAACAAATGGCCGATTCAAAACCTGGAAGCTGGGATGCGGACTTCCACAAGAGCCTGCAATGGCTGTTAGTTCTCAAGAAACCAAACTGAGGCATTTGCTTTATCAATTCGGGTGAACAAAAAGAATAATAATGAAATACAAAAAGTTATTATCGGGGAAATGATTTGTATCTTAAAAATTAGAACGTGGCGAAAGCGTTGCCTCAAAAAAACCAAACCCGGAACCCGTCCGGCAACCCGGAGCCAAAAAAGAGTCTAAATCTTTTGGAAACGAAGCAAGAAAAAAACGTGAAATGAATAAAGTGTGAACTGGATGTTTTTTTACGTAAAATTGTTATTGTAGGCAACCTTGATGATGAGCCGGATTGAAGAAGGTTTTCTTTTAATGAAGCTGAAAAACGCTGACTGAAACTTTAATTGCCTAGTTTACAACTGAAAGCTGGTTCTGGATCAAAGAAGAAATCGTAAAACTCTCGACAATCTTTGCTTTTATTAGGCCATTTTGGCTTGAAAGAACAAAAACTGTTTTAAAATAAAAAATCTAACCCAAAAAGAGCAGCCCTGGGAGAATTATTGAAAACGAAATTCTGATGGAAGCCCAGGCGTGTAGAAAACTGATGGATTTATCATTTGGATTTTACTACTATCCCAAAGTTCCACAAGCTCGGAATATTCGATCCGCAGCTTTGTAGATGAGAAAAGAAAGCTCATTGTAAAATATATGCAAAGCAAAGCACGTTGGCTTTCGCAAGTTCTGGCAGAGTGGATTAAACGATAGTCATTCTGGCTAGTACTGCTGTGAATAAATCAATACTTACTACAATACTAGGCCAAGGAAGCAGGCCCAAGACCAAGACATGGCGCTCTAAAAATACCACAAACCCGAAACTGTGTCGAGGCCCAAGACGGGCCAAGCGTCCTAGAAATACACCAGAAACTATGTCAAAGAAGGGGGGCGGAACAAGCAAGAAAGCGGAAGCGGGAAGCGGAGCGGAAGCAAGAAAAAGAAAGCGGCCCAAGATCCAAACCCCGCGCGCGTCCTAGAAATTACAACAACTCAAACACCAGAACTGGTCGAGAGCGGCCCCAAGACCGCCCGTGCGTCCTAGAAAAGGCCCTTAACAGGGCCAGAAAATAAATACTAGGAGGTAACTCCTGCACACAACCAAACCACCCCACCCCACCCCCACCCCCACCCCAGCAACCCCCCCTCCCCACCCCATGCACAACGAACACCCCCACCCCCACCCCACCCGTCCCCCCCCACCCCAGCATCAACAACCCGCCCACCCACGCAACACACCCCCCCACCCCCCACACCCACCTCATACCGACCCCCACCACCAAACAACCGCAACCCCCACCAAACCCCGCCACCCCCCACACTCCGCTCCACCCCCACCAACCCCCAACCCCCCCCCACGCACACAACCCCCACCCTCAACCCCCTCACCACTCCCACCCCCACCCCCACCGCCCCCCCACGCACACACCCCTCACCCCCACCCGCAGCACCCCCACCGACGCACGCCACACACTCCCCAACCCCACATCATCCGCCCGACTCACGTTTTGACCTACAAACAGTTGCCGTAAACTAGGTCAAAACGCTCTGTGGGGAAATAATTGACCTAGTGTGATTAAACCACGCACACACATATAACTTCCACTGATTCTTACGCAAAACCAGAGAAACTGATTACTTAAGTTTTTTAAATTGTTGTTTTTAATTTGGTTTTTAAAAATGAAGCCCCAAGTAGCCACAGAGCTTATTAATATACTTTTTACGAGTTGGATTGGGAGGCGGAGGCCGAATAAAGATCATTTAAAGAGCAGGTTTGAAGAATTAATTACCAGATCTTTATTTGAGCGCATAGGATTACGAGAAAGCATGAAGCAGGCTATCAGAAAATACTATATTCTTGGCCCCAACCAATTATAAAGTATATTGAGCCATTTTAGTTGATAATATGGCTTCCTGAAGATTTAATCTGACTGTTTCTTCTAGTCTTTCTTCCTATTTCTCAGACCTCTGAAGGAGTAGCTATTTATTCGCTTTCTATTTTTTTTTAAATGAAGATCAGGTTTTAAAAACGATTAGAAAAGACTTGAATAATATAACTGGAATTACAATTATTTTTTTATATTTATTTTAGAATTAAAAATGGCTGGCCGAACTCAGTGAATCTTGATTTGAAAGAATTGAAATGAACTATTTCGACGAAACAATGAAAGTACTTAACATAGAATTTAGTGATTTGGTTTTTGAGAATGATGAAACAATATAATAAAAGATCATAGTTGAACTATTTAAAGGGGGACGAAGCAATTAAAGTGATGAAGATTGATCCTGTAGTGATTCAGAAAGAAGCTAAAAAAATGGGCAGGTGTTATTGTAAGTTAAACGTGTCTTGAAGTGTTGCTAACACTTGGGTGAAGAATAAAAGAAGCGCGTTTTAAAAACTACTTTTTTATTTTACATTTAATTTTTTTTTAAATTTACCTAAATAATTGTGGCTTTAAAAAAATGACGACCCCGCGCAATAATCCAAGGTTGGAAAACTATATAACGATGGAAGAAATAATATTTGGTAGTGACAAAAAAACAATTAGACAAGAACGTTTTTAGTGAAGTAGAAATGGGGACAATCATTAAACCACCCCTCAAATGTTACCTGAAAGCGTGACACATGCTTCTCTAAAATCCCAAGAGCTCTTCAAAATACGCGAGCCGCCAGCAAAATTCTGTTGGCGGTTCGAATTGATATATATAACACCTGATAGATATTAACATGCTAGTCTGGTTTTCAACTAAACAGAAAAAGTAATTACTTCGCGACCATAAATCTACTTGCTGACCTACATGCTTACACAGTTTTAACCATGCAAGTGTGGAGGCAAAGAGTTAAGGGGTTCTGGCTGGTCTAAGGACAGCCCTTGAAATCAGATTGAAACAAAACAAAGTTCTATCCTATAGTTGGCTAATCTTTCCTTACCTTCCTCTTTTCAAGAAGAGATAAGAGTAAAAAACGAGCAGTCTTAAAACATACATAATAAATTCTGACAAATTTACATATGAGTTTTATGAGGTGTGTTTTTAGCACCTTTATTAAGCCTGTCAAAAATCAATGCTATTGACCGAGAGTTTCCAATTATGAAAACAATACAAAGATAGAACTGAACTTTGATAACATAACCGTTTCCAGTGAGTATAGAAAAGTATAATCTCCAGTTTGAAAGCAAAAACAAAAAACCAATCACTGTAAACGTATACACATGGTCTGTAGTGACCCAAATCTAGTGCCGTCTAAGGATTTCTCCCAAAACGTCTCCTCCTTTAGTTAGTTTAGGCGAACCGTCTTAACAAAACAAACATGTAGAAGATCTAGATCCTGTTTGCAGATAGTACAAAGAGTCATTATGTAAATAATTAGAACAATAAGCAGACCTTATGGCTTATAACTACAAAAGACAATTTTAAACACGGGCTTTTGGTAGAAGATGGTTTGGTCAGAATCCCTACTATAGAAGGGCAAGCTGCCTAGTTCATAAAAACATTGTAAAAGTTTTGTAGACTGTGAAACCGAACACCTCACACCTAAAACCAGGGACTAAAGTTAGTTTTTAAAAGAATTTACGGCAAAATGCAGATAGCCCTTCACGTGTTTATGCCGGACTTTGAAATCAATCCTTGGCCACAGTACACAATTATTACGACGAAAATAATAGAACGGCCCTAAACCAGGGGGGGGGGGGAAGAACAAAAAACCACCTTATTAACCCCACCATCAGATCTTTCCTTTTATGCCTTTATTGTTTGTAGTCAAGGGGGGGCGGCACACAACACACACCACTACCCAGAGAGAGGTTACAGAGTCCCAATGCAGCCTAGTATAGATTTTTAGAGGCAGAATTGAAAATACAACTTTGCAAATTAAACTACTACTTACATCCAACAAAATTAAATATCTTTCAGACATTGTTATGGACTCCCGAAACCAAGAACGTATGACGACTGGTCTAATCTCACACAAACTGTTGAATATGTAACAAGAGAATTATTAGGCGACACAGAGTGAGAGACCCACACGATCACATTAACATTACTGATTATACTGGCAAATTCAGAGGTGGCCCCGGCCCCGCACACAATAGTTGCAATCATTCTCAGCTTAAGGTTGACCCTAAAACAATGGAAAACTGCCTATCTATCTTTCATAACTTTAGAGGCGCTATAGATTCACATTTTAATCAGCAACAGTGACTTCTTCTGAATATTAAAGGGTTACCTGCATTAGCACAGTCTCAGAAAAGTACACATGACATTTTACTCTTTGACCTTGTTTATCCCTTTTAATGACTACTGTCTGACCCCCAACATCTGATGGGGAGTTTAGATAAGTTAGGTTAGCGGGATCTCTTACATGACTTTCCCTCTGTATTAGCCAAACACTAAAACATTATTTTGTTGATTGGACCCATCTTTAGTGCTAAGAGTGTTTTACCAAACACCCACCCCTATGAATACATGAACTCGTGGGATAGTTTTGATGAAGTCTTCGCTTCCTCCTAAAGTTGCTTTTCTTTCCCTAGTCTTAGAGGTAAAGACAAACTGACTCAGAATATGACTACGCTCAAAAGGCCTGGACAGAATTACACATGTCAAACAATGGGCGATTATCACGATCAATACTTGATGGCTGAC
>JAFLJL010016811.1:0-11115 GCA_018398815.1 Conus ventricosus
GATCACACAGTGCGACGACCTAGCTGTGATCCTTGTTTAGTCCATCACAGTGAAAGATGAAGAGATAAAGGAATTTGGAAAGAGTTCAATTGTTCTCCATTCATTTTCTCACTTCCTTTATGTCAGTAAGCGTGTGTGTGTGTGTGTGTGTGTGTGTGTGTGTGTGTGTGTGTGTGTGTGTATGTGTGCATGGTGTGTGCATGTGCGTGTGCATGTGTATGTGTATGTGTGGTGTGTGTGTAAGTATGTGTGTGTGTGTGTGTGTGTGTGTGTGTGTGTTGTCAAAGTCAAAAGCAAAAATTTTATTTCCAGATGGAACATGGAATAACAGCAAGAAACTGCTTTTTTACATCAAGCCATCATAACAAAACAAAGAAACTTGAATAATAAAATAATGAAAACGAAGAAATACAAAGAGTGAAAAAACCAGCGGAAAAGGGCGAGGGAGGTCAGGTGGGGTGAAATCTGAGGGGGATGAGGAGGGAGAGGAAATAGGAGGAGGGGGGTAGATGGAGGCGTGGGGTGGAGGAGAAGGAGTACAAAAAGAATTCAAGCCTGTTATAATTATCATATCAAGGAAATAACAAGAGAGAGAGAGAGAGAGAGAGAGAGAGAGAGAGAGAGAGGAGAGAGAGAGAGAGAGAGAGAGAGTTATGTACAATATCAATACATTGTCTACAAAGCATACACACCATAAACAGACATGTACATAGGCATAAACATATACACAAGGATACATCATGTAAAATCACTGAAAAGTTATTTCAAAGGAATTTGAGAAAATATTGATTGCTAACCATCCATGAGATGCTTTTTCAGATTTTTCTTAAACTGATTTTTGTTCTTTATGTTTTTCAAAGTGATTGGTAGCTTGTTCCATACATTTCCATCGGAGTACAAAAGACTAGATTTATAAAGATTATTTCTTGGTCTAGGAAAGGATAATAAATGACTATGTCTATAAGTGTTAATTGTAAATGAATCTCTTATCTTTTAGGAGCATATCCTTTGTAACATTATGCATGCATACTGCCTTGTTGAACAAAAGTCTGTTGTAGAAGGTTAACATATTAAGTTGTTTATAGTCTTCGTTGTTAGGGTGCTTGTTTTTAGTAATACTAATTTTAATGCTCTTTTATACATTCGATGAATAATTTTCAAGTTGGTTTCACTGCAGTTATCCCATAGGTTGATGCATAATCAATGATTGAAGAATATGAGCACAGAAAAAGACCTTTCGAGAATGGTGTCCAGGAAGTTCTTAATCTTGGCTAATTGAAGTAATTTATTTGAGAGACGTTCCCCATTGACGTTATGTGGTCGGTCCATGTTAAATCTTATCTATTATTACTCCTAGTATTTTATGTGAGTCGACTTCTATTTTTTGGTCAGATATAAACAATGGTGGAAATTTTGACTTCATCTTTTGTCTTTTTTGTCGGGCACATACAAACATGCACTGGTTTTACTTGCATTTAAGGACATAAGGTTCAACTGAGTCCATTCGATAAGTTTTTTAACATCATTTTGGAGGTTACTACTATAATCTTATGGATCTGAATCACTGGAATGAAGAGATGTGTCATCAGCAAACATTTCGCATTTACTTTCAAGAAAATAAGTAAATCATGACATAGACAGTAAACAGTAGAGGGCCCAGTACAGAGCCTTGTGGTACTCCATATTTGATAGACATTAAATTTGACGTTTTATTGTTGACTGTTACTGATTGTTTCCTATTACATAGGAATAGAGACATGAGATTTATGAATTCTGGAGTTAATTTGTAGAGTTCCAGTTTACGCAACAGGAGAGAATGATTTATTACATCAAAAGCTTTTTCAAAGTCTATAAAAAGAATACCAGTAAATTTATTTTCATTATACTGCATAAGAGGCTATCAATAAGCTGTACAAGGGTTGTATGGCAGGAATGATTTTTACGGAAACCAGATTGATCGTCGTGGAGTAAATTGTTTTTAGTAAGGTAAGAATATAGTAAATTTTGCAAGTGTTTTTCAATAGTTTAGATAAAGCAATAAAATAGAAATTGGTCTATAGTTTGATGGAATTGACTTATCACCAGATTTATAAAGTGGAATTACTTTAGCTTCCTTAAATTTCAAGGGAAAGGTTTGTTTCTCTATGCATAATTGTACAAATACGTTAGTGTATCAGTAATTATTGGACACGAAATCTTTAGTATTTTTGCATCTAAACCATCTAAATCGCGTGTACCCGATTGTTTTAAAGATGAAATACTTTTACTAACGTCCATAACAGTCATTGGTTGGAGGTACAGGAAAAGCTAATATCTTTTAAATCAAGGTAGTGTTTTAAATGCTCAAGGTCATTTTCATTGGACCTATCATGTGATATAATTTTTTCTTTGATACTAGCAAAATGGTTGTTAATTGATCTGCATTTACATCTGTGATAATTTCCTGATTTCTTGAGACTTGTTTATTATTCAACATGTTAATGGCCTTCCAAATCTGACGTGAATCCTTTGTAGAATTACATCTTTTGAAAGTAATTACGCTTAGATTTACGTTTCATTGAGTTTACCTTATTTCATTTTGTTACGGAATTCTTTATTTGTTCCGGAATTGCTTAACTGATTTCTTATGTTAATTTCGATATCTATTTCTTTTGTTATCCACGGTGGTTTTGCTTCTTGTCTGACTCTTTTTTTTGATGAATGGAGCATGTTTGTTATACACAGAAATAAATGTGTTAATCCAAAATTCAGTTGCTTCATCAGGATCTCTTATTTGGTAATATATATTCCAATTGTGCTGTGGCAAGGTCTGAAAGGAAATCTTCTTCCTTAAAATTTCTAAAGCTCCTATAATATATAATCTTGTGCCTTACTTTTGGAATTTTTATACGGTTTTTGAACCACGTCAGACAAACGGATTATGATCGCTACATCCACATGGTGGAGAGCATACTTCAATGATGGACTGTTTTGTGTTTGTATAAATGTGATCTATTAAGGTATTGACTGCTCAGTTATACGGGTTGGTATGTCAATAAGTTGTTCAAGACCGTGTAAGGTGTAGTTTTGATGCCACTTGGGTTTAAGGTTTCATTAAATCTATATTAAAGTCTCCAAAATAATAGTTTCAAAGCTTAGCATTGTTACTTCATCCATGAGAACATGAAATTATCTTGCCAGTCTAGAGTTTCAGATGGATTTCTGTATACAAACCTATAATAAGTGGTTTATTGTTTTTCATACTGATTTCAATCCATACAGATTCAATCCCATAGTTTTCAAGGCTGTTTAGTTTTTTACAGTTTAATGAAGATGCTAGTACACAAGTAGGCCTGTACTTTTAGGTTTAACACGATCAAGTCTAATTATTTCATAATCCCGGTATGCTCATATCAGCATCTGTTATTTCTGAGGACAAACGGGATTCCGCAAAACAAAATAAATGAAAGCTGTTACCACTGTTATGGAGAATAGTTGCGACATCGTCTTTTTTATTTCTTGAGTTGTTGATATTCAATAGCCTATTCGGAGTCCCTGTTTAGAAGGCCATGTGTCCAAAGTTAAAGACATGTTGCAGTTAGTTTTGGACTTAGTGAAGAACAGTTTTCTTAAATTTTAAATATATAGAACAAAAAGTGAAATGGAATTTTTAAGATATATATAATATATATATATATACATACATATATACACACAATTATATATCACACATACACACATTCGCTCGAGCCCTGAGCAAGATACCGAGGCCTCGAGCAAGTCTTATAGTCAGTCTAACAAAATAAACAATATACAAAGAAAAGACTAATATAATTTATATTAATCACAATCGAAAAGCGAAAATAAGCGAAAATCACAATCAAAGTGCGAATAGGAAATATTTCTGTCTATAAACGTTTAACACGGAAACGTGTTCGTTCTGAGAAAGCAAGAAAATATAATTGTTGTGAATTCTCAGCACATACAACAAATACCCATGTGACACCATTCGCTGCAGCAGTGGCCTAAAGCAACTGTCTACAACAAATTCAAATTATCTTCTTTAGTTAGTGACTTCCACCACAGTCCAACGAGATGCAACACTCACAAGCACCAACTCCATACTGTCTTTTCCTTTTCTCACATACATATATACATATACGTGCACACATACGCATGTATATATATGCACACACATACATACACATACACACACATATATATAATATATACATATACATACACATACACAATATATATAATCATGATGGAACATAAACACACATACACACGCGCCGTGCTCGCACCCACACACACACACACACACACACACACACACACACCACACACACACACACCAACACACACACACACATACACACACACCATTGTGTTTTCAACGAGCAGATTGACGCTGTTGCATTTGAGTGTTGACGTAGATGTCATAAGGTTGAACAAAAACTGGTCGTAAGGAATAGCTGGGGGTGGTGTTTGTGTCATTGTCACGGTATTGTTAGGATTTATTACATGGTCATAAAAGCTTCCAGTGTGCACAGGAGCAACACGGTTCGTTACCGAAAGGGGGATAATGCGGTAAGACTTGGTTTGACTGGGTTGTCTGATCGCAGTTATACAGAGTGGAGGGGGTGGGGGAGGAGGGCCACGACATGTAAGATCAGAGGCACCTGAAGTTTGTATCGCAGTGTGTTGTCTCGGTGATAAAGGGGAGGGTAGTGGAGAGTGGAGGGGGGTGGGGAGGAGGGCCACGACATGTAAGATCAGAGGCACCTGAAGTTTGTATCGGCAGTTGTGTTGTCTCGGTGATAAAGGGGAGGTAGTGAGAGTGGGAGGGGGGTGGAAGAAGAGGGCCATGAAGTGAACGATCAGAGGCGCCTGAAGTTGATGTGTGTGGTGTTTTGTGTGTGTGTGTGTGAACTTGTGCTTTCACTGTTGTGCTCTTTGTAGTTTTGAGAGCAATTACTGTTCTGTTGAATCTAACATTGTAATAACAGACCTCATCATTCTTCATTTATAAGACAGAGAAAATGAAGTGATTGTGGCTCTGATGTGTGTGTGTGTGTGTGTGTGTGTGTGTGTGTGGTGTGTTGCTCCACAGACCAGACAAGCTCCTTGGACAAGAGAAGCTTCTCGGGAAAACCCTTCAGACTGCTATGCAACTCTGCCCATCGGTAAGTAGGGATGATGATGGTAGTTCAACTCTGCCCATTGGTAGGAGATGATGATGGTAGTTTAACTCTGCCCATTGGTAAGAGATGATGATGGTAGTTTAACTCTGCCCATCAGTAAGAGATGATGATGGTAGTTCAGCTCTGCCCGTTGGTAAGAGATGATGATGGTAGTTTAACTCTGTCCATCGGTAAGAGATGATGATGGTAGTTTAACTCTGCCCATCAGTAAGAGATGATGATGGTAATTTAACTCTGCCCATCAGTAAGAGATGATGATGGTAGTTAACTCTGCCCATCAGTAAGAGATGATGATGGTAGTTTAACTCTGCCCATCAGTAAGAGATGATGATGATAGTTCAACTCTGCCCATTGGTAAGAGATGATGATGGTAGTTCAACTCTGCCCATCAGTAAGAGATGATGATGGTAGTTCAACTCTGCCCATTGGTAAGAGATGATGATGGTAGTTTAAACTCTGCCCATCAGTAAGAGATGATGATGGTAGTTCAACTCTGCCCATTGGTAAGAGATGATGATGGTAGTTCAACTCTGCCCATTGGTAAGAGATGATGATGGTAGTTTAAACTCTGCCCATCAGTAAGAGATGATGATGGTAGTTCAACTCTGCCCATTGGTAAGAGATGATGATGGTAGTTCAACTCTGCCCATTGGTAAGAGTATGATGATGGTAGTTTCAACTCTGCCTATTGGTAAGAGATGATGATGGTAGTTCAACTCTGCCCATTGGTAAGAGATGAATGATGGTAGTTCAACTCTGTCCATCGGTAAGAGATGATGATGGTAGTTCAACTCTGCCTATTGGTAAGAGATGATGATGGTAGTTTAACTCCGCCCATTGGTAAGAGATGATGATGCCAGATGGTAGTTCAACTCTGCCCATTGGAAAGAGATGATGATGGTAGTTCAACTCTGTCCATCGGTAAGAGATGATGATGGTAGTTCAACTCGGTCCTTTGGTAAGAGATTGATGATGGTAGTTCAACTCGGTCCTTTGATAAGAGATGATGATGGTAGTTGAACTCTGCCATCGGTAAGTAGGAATGATGATGGTAGTTCAACTCGGTCCTTTGGTAAGAGATGATGATGGTAGTTCAGCTCTGCCCATCGGTAAGAGATGATGATGGTAGTTCAACTCTGCCCATCGGTAAGAGATGATGATGGTAGTTCAACTCTGCCCATCGGTAAGAAATGATGGTGGTAGTCAAATCTTGCGCATGGATGATGAATGACACTGTGATTCCTGTATGGTAGGTTAGCTTGCATGTACTGTGTGAATGATGAATTATGTGTTGGTGATGAAACATAGTTCAGCTCCTATCATGTGTGAAATGATGAATTATGTGTAGGTGATGAAACATAGTTCAGCTCCTATGTGTGGAAGATAAATGATAGTTCAACTCTTATGTGTGGATGATGAGTGATAATTGAACTCTTTTCATTGGTGAATCTGTGGATGATGATGATGCCAGCTCAACTCTGTCCCTTGATGAGTGTGCATGGATGATGAGTGATGATAGAACCCAGTCCACTGGTTAGTGAGTTGATGTTTAGTGCCCCCCCCCCCCCCCCCCCCCCCCCCCCGATGTTAACCCGTCCATGGTTGTGAGTTGTTTTTGTCCCCCCCCCCCCCCCCCCCATGATTAACCCATCCACTGGGTGTGGTTTGTTTGGCCCCCCGATGTTGAACCCGTCCAGGTAGTGAGTTTTGTTTGTGCCCCTGTGTTGAACCCCGTCCCGGTAGTGAGTTGTGTTTGTGCCCCCCCCCCCCCCCCCGATGATTAAACCCCGTCCCTGGGTATGAGTTATGTTTGGCCCCCTGATGATTGAACCCATCCCCCGGTGTGAGTTTATGTTTAGTGCCCCCCTGTTTATTGAACCCAGTCCACTGGCTAGTGAGTTGATGTTTAGTGCCCCCCTGATGATTGAACCCAGTCCACTGGCTAGTGAGTTGATGTTTAGTGCCCCCTGATGATTGAACCCAGTCCACTGGTTAGTGAGTTGATGTTTAGTGCCCCCCTGATGATTGAACCCAGTCCACTGGCTAGTGAGTTGATGTTTAGTGCCCCCCTGATGATTGAACCCAGTCCACTGGTTAGTGAGTTGATGTTTAGTGCCCCCCCCCCCCCCCTCCCGATGATTGAACCCAGTCCACTGGCTAGTGTGAGTTGATGTTTAGTGCCCCCCTGATGATTGAACCCAGTCCACTGGTTAGTGAGTTGATGTTTAGTGCACCCCTGATGATTGAACCCAGTCCACTGGCTAGTGAGTTGATGTTTAGTGCCCCCCCTCATGATTGAACCCAGTCCACTGGTTAGTGAGTTGATGTTTAGTGCCCCCCCCCCCTGGGGACAAGGGATGGAGGGGGTATGTGTCATTCTGTTTGAACTGTAGCCTCAGCTCCTGGAAATGGTGTCCTGAGAATTTCCTTATTTCTGACCCTCTGATTCTGCGTTCTAAATTTCTGTACATTCAGTCCTCATTTTCTGTTGTCCAAAGATGGGTGTTAGGCGTGGCAAATACAGGTGGGTCATAGGCCAGCAAAGGTCATGGACACTTTCTGACACCAGCTTGCTGTGTTTTGGCTATTAATACTCATTTGTGTATATGTGGGAAGGGAAAAGGTGGGGTGGCGGTCGTGTGCATGGCCCCCAAGCACTCGTGTTTGTGTATATGTGTATGTGCTGGGGGCAGGATGGATGGGTGGGGGTATTTGAGAGAGTGCATGGTTGCACTGATGGGGATGTATCACATGCTGCAGTGGGGTGGAAAGTGGAAGGTGTTGGTTTGCTTGTTCACCTGCTGGAGGACAAGTATGGTACGTGCGTGTCGATGTGCAGGTGGAGGACAAGTATGGTACGTCCATGTCAATGTGCAGGTGGAGGACAAGTATGGTATGTCCGTGTCAATGTGCAGGTGGAGGACAAGTATGGTATGTCCGTGTCAATGTGCAGGTGGAGGACAAGTAATGTGCAGGTGGAGGACAAGTATGGTACGTCCGTGTCAATGTGCAGGTGGAGGACAAGTATGGTACGTCCGTGTCAATGTGCAGGTTGAGGACAAGTATGGTACGTCCGTGTCAATGTGCAGGTGGAAGACAAGTATGGTACGTCCATGTCAATGTGCAGGTGGAGGACAAGTATGGTATGTCCGTGTCAATGTGCAGGTGGAGGACAAGTATGGTACGTCCGTGTCATTGTGCAGGTGGAGGACAAGTAATGTGCAGGTGGAGGACAAGTATGGTACGTCCGTGTCAATGTGCAGGTGGAGGACAAGTATGGCATGTCCGTGTCAATGTGCAGGTGGAGGACAAGTATGGTACGTCCGTGTCAATGTGCAGGTGGAGGACAAGTAATGTGCAGGTGGAGGACAAGTATGGTACGTCTGTGTCAATGTGCAGGTGGAGGACAAGTATGGTACGTCCGTGTCAATGTGCAGGTGGAGGACAAGTAATGTGCAGGTGGAGGACAAGTATGGTACGTCCGTGTCAATGTGCAGGTGGAGGACAAGTATGGTATGTCCGTGTCAGTGTGCAGAGGATCAAGTGCAGCTGATCGTCCTCTTCTCATCCTCCATTCTCATCATCATCTTCATCTTTTTATTTTTCTTCTCATCTTGTGCTTCTTCTTCTTCCTCCCCTTCTCCTCTTCTTCCTCTTCTTCCTCTTCTTCTTCCTCTTGTTCTTGTTTTTCTTCTCCTGTACTTATTTTATGGAGTTCATGTATTATTATTATTGTTGTTCATTTTTCTTTTCAAATCTGTTATGAATTCAATCAGTAGTCTGCATGCAGTGACACTTCATTGATTTAACTAAAACTTAACCTGTTTTCATGGCAATTTTTGTGCTATTGATGTTTTTTTTTATTATACTTTTTTGAAATAAAGGGAAAAAATCTGATTGTGAAAAAGTAAATGCAGTGCAGCTTAGGATTATCTTCTGTCCAGATGGAAATGGTTAGACTACTGTGTTTTGAACTGTTGTCTCTATATATCGTTGTGTCTTCCCTCATGGGTTGACTTGTCTGTGCTGGATGGAGACAGTACTCAAAGAGCTGTGTGTGGTGGACTGGCCTGTAAGAACAGTGACAGTGATGATGAGTGATAGCAGACTGTGAGTGTAAGAACAGTGACAGTGATGATGAGTGATAGACTGTAAGACCAGTGACGCTGATGATGAGTGATAGCAGACTGTAAGAACAGTGACAGTGATGATGAGTGATAGCAGACTGTAAGAACAGTGACAGTGATGATGAGTGATAGCAGACTGTAAGAACAGTGACACTGATGATGAGTGATAGCAGATTGTAAGAACAGTGACAGTGATGATGAGTGATAGCAGACTGTAAGAACAGTGACAGTGATGATGAGTGATAGACTGTAAGAACAGTGACAGTGATGATGAGTGATAGCAGACTGTAAGAACAGTGACACTGATGATGAGTGATAGCAGACTGTGAGTGTAAGAACAGTGACAGTGATGATGAGTGATAGACTGTAAGACCAGTGACGCTGATGATGAGTGATAGCAGACTGTAAGAACAGTGACAGTGATGATGAGTGATAGCAGACTGTAAGAACAGTGACAGTGATGATGAGTGATAGCAGACTGTAAGAACAGTGACACTGATGATGAGTGATAGCAGATTGTAAGAACAGTGACAGTGATGATGAGTGATAGCAGACTGTAAGAACAGTGACAGTGATGATGAGTGATAGACTGTAAGAACAGTGACAGTGATGATGAGTGATAGCAGACTGTAAGAACAGTGACACTGATGATGAGTGATAGCAGACTGTAAGAACAGTGACAGTGATGATGAGTGATAGCAGACTGTAAGAACAGTGACAGTGATGATGAGTGATAGCAGACTGTAAGAACAGTGACAGTGATGATGAGTGATAGCAGATTGTAAGAACAGTGACAGTGATGATGAATGATAGCAGACTGTAAGAACAGTGACAGTGATGATGAGTGATGGACTGTAAGAACAGTGACAGTGATGATGAGTGATAGCAGACTGTAAGAACAGTGACAGTGATGATGAGTGATAGCAGACTGTAAGAACAGTGACAGTGATGATGAGTGATGGACTGTAAGAACAGTGACAGTGATGATGAGTGATAGCAGACTGTAAGAACAGTGACAGTGATGAGTGATAGCAGACTGTAAGAACAGTGACAGTGATGATGAGTGATAGACTGTAAGAACAGTGACAGTGATGATGAGTGATAGCAGACTGTAAGAACAGTGACACTGATGATGAGTGATAGCAGACTGTGAGTGTAAGAACAGTGACACTGATGATGAGTGATAGCAGACTGTGTTAGCTGACTAATAGTTATTATGGAATATATGCACTTGTGCAGTTTGAAGAATGCTTCTTAACATGTACACAGACAGTACAGGCGTATGTACACTTGCACACACACACACACACACACACACACACACACACACACACACACACACACACACACACACACACACAGAGCATAGATGATAGGAAGTGAAAATATATTTACTAATCAGAGTGGCCAGTGGGCATTCTCCGGTATCTATTTGTCCATATGGCTTTTGATTGTTTTGTTTTTGTTTTTGTTTTTTGCTTTTAAGTATTTCTTAATATTTCATATTTTTAATTAGTGGTGAGAAATCAAGAGGAATGCCTGGCGCTGTCTGCACGGTCCTGTTTTATCAGCCATAATCATGTCCAAAGTTCAGCTTTATGTCATTGTTTTTGTTGTTTGTTTCTGTTCAGGATGTTACTTATGAGTTTGATGTCCCTGAAAAATGTCCTGTCTGGTTGGCTGGGCTATACAGTGTGACAATAGAAACAAAAACAATGAAGCATAACCTACCTGATGTTGACACAGATGATTGGATCTTGATAGTGATATTTTCTGTGTGTAACAGGGGAGTTCACCTTTTA